>CM051239.1:6298333-6360833 GCA_027917425.1 Gastrophryne carolinensis | reverse complement strand
TCACCCCATAAAAGGCAGTGTGCAGAACCATCCCCCCAATCACCCCATTACAAGCAGTGTGCAGAATCCCCCCCAATCACCCCATTACAGGCAGTGTGCAGAATCCCCCCCAATCACCCCATAAAAGGCAGTGTGAAGAATCTCCCACCTCCAATCACCCCATAAAAGGCAGTGTGCAGACCCCCCCCCCCCAATCACCCCATAAAGGGCAGTGTGCAGAATCTCCCACCTCCAATCACCCCATAAAAGGCAGTGTGAAGAATCCTCTCCCAATCACCCCATTACAGGCAGTGTGCAGAATCTCCCACCTCCAATCACCCCATAAAAGGCAGTGTGAAGAATCCTCTCCCAATCACCCCATTACAGGCAGTGTGCAGAATCTCCCACCTCCAATGACCCCATAAAAGGCAGTGTGAAGAATCCTCTCCCAATCACCCCATAACAGGCAGTGTGAAGAATCTCCCACCTCCAATCACCCCATAAAAGGCAGTGTGAAGAATCATCTCCCAATCACCCCATTACAGGCAGTGTGCAGAATCTCCCACCTCCGATCACCCCATAAAAGGCAGTGTGAAGCAACCTCTCCCAATCACCCCATTACAGGCAGTGTGCAGAATCTCCCACCTCCAATCACCCTATAAAAGGCAGTGTGCAGAATCTCCCACCCCCAATCACCCCATAAAAGGCAGTGTGAAGAATCCTCTCCCAATCACCCCATAACAGGCAGTGTGAAGAATCTCCCACCTCCAATCACCCCATAAAAGGCAGTGTGCAGAATCTCCCACCCCCAATCACCCCATAAAAGGCAGTGTGAAGAATCCTCTCCCAATCACCCCATAAAAGGCAGTGTGCAGAACCATCCCCCCAATCACCCCATTACAAGCAGTGTGCAGAATCCCCCCCAATCACCCCATTACAGGCAGTGTGCAGAATCCCCCCCAATCACCCCATAAAAGACTGTGCAGACCCCCCAATCATCGCATAACAAACAGTATACAGATTCCCTCCCCAAAAACCCCTTAACAGGAGGTGTGGCAGAACTCCTCCCGAACCCAGAAGTAGGCAGCACAGCCAACCCCCCTGTCCTGCGGGAGCCCTGTGTTGGCTATCTGGGGTGTTTCACACAGCGGGGCATCCCAAATCTTGACGCCCCCGGGGCACGGAACAAAAGCCGGGGGGGGGGGGGGGGGGGGGGGGGACAGTGAAAATCCCAGGTTTTCTTCCACTTTAAGGAAAATTTACTGAATGTTTCCTTTCACCAGGGGAGGATTCAGCAAGCAATGGCAGTTACTTACCGACCTGATGAGTCACCCACCTTCTGAGGAGGTCCCAGTACTTCAGGGTGTACCACGTGGCTATAGCGCCCCTTTCCAGCTGGGTGCCGAGCTTTGGCGGCCAGTAATGCTCCAGGTACGGGGCGGGGCCGCCGAAGTTGACGTTGAGTTGAGAAGGAGTCCGCACGTCGAGATACGCGGCGTTCAGCCACCATTCCTCCAACTGAAAGACAAGGACGAGGGGGCTTCATTCTACAAGGGTCCATGGGGGACAGGAAACACTATCACCGCACTGCAGTCACTTCCCTGCTGACACCAAGGATGGATGTAGACTGAAAGTGGGCCTTCATTCTGAATAAGAGCCTATCTTATATGTTTCCCACACCCTGTACATACAGATTGCTCACATTAATCCGGACCTTCACCCTGAATAAGAGCCTATCTTATATGTTTCCCACACCCTGTACATACAGATTGCTCACATTAATCCGGATCTTCACCCTGAATAAGAGCCTATCTTATATGTTTCCCACACCCTGTACATACAGATTGCTCACATTAAAGTGGACCAACACCCAGGATTTTGACTATCCTGGGTTTTGGTCCACTTCGGTGGGGCACCCCGCTGTGTGAAACCCCCCAGAAAGCACTGAAAACTCACCTGACCCCGCTCCCATGTGACCGCTCCAGCGAATCACCGCCGATGGACAAGCAAGGTCCGTCGACGGACAAGCGAGCGCGCCCGCCACGCGTCACTGTTACAGGGAGCGCGCCCACGGCGGCCATTCACAAAGGCCTGGCGCGGGTGCGCGCCCTACTAGAGGGACGCGCGGGAGGCGGCGGCGGCCCGCGCTGGAACGGGGAGAAGGTAAGGCTTGTGGGCTTCCTGGGGGGTTTCACCCCGCGGGACATCCCGATTTCGGATGCCCCGTGAGGAGGGATCTGATCGGCCCGGGAATCTTATAGATAACACCCCCGGGTGTTGGTCCACTTTAATCCGGACCCTCACACTGAATAAGAGCCTATCTTATATGTTTCCCACACCCTGTACATACAGATTGCCCACATTAATCCAGACCCTCACCATGAATAAGAGCCTATCTTATATGTTTCCCACACCCTGTACATACAGATTGCTCACATTAAAAATCATCCTACCTGCATCTACTGCATGTTATGAGCATTTAAACATCCAAGATGGCGGCTCATGGAACATCAGGCAGCCTGCAAACAGGAAGTGGTTTCTGACTGTGTCGCTCTGCATTCTGGGACTGCTAACCTTTTCCTGACCCCAGCGACGCATGATGCGACGCAAAAGTGACTTTGCCGGGTTGTGTTCCATTCCCCTGAATCGGGATACCCCGCTGTGTGAAAGGCGCTATTCATTCACCTCTTCCTCGTTCCAACGACGCATGTGCGGGCTCTCGTTCAATGAGAGCCATCTGCCATGACAATGTCATTCAGGACGCAGCGCGACCGCATTCCCAGAGGAGTGAGCACCAGCCTGGGGTGGGAGCATGTGCACGCTGCTGGGGATGTGGCAGCACACTCCCCATTGACAACAATGAGAGCCATTTGCCGAATGACGTCACAACAAACGTCTTTCATTGGACGAGAGCACACACATGCGACTTTGGAGCGAGGAAAGGTGAGTGTTTACGGGGGGTGGGGGGGTTCACACAGCGGGGACGCCCGAATGACATCACAGCAGAGTGCTCTCATTGGACGAGAGTCTGTATGTGCCATAAAAGAAAAGGTGAGTGTTTATGGATGCCCCTGGGGGGGGCGGTCACACAGCAGGGCATGCGTCGTAGGAGCGATGAAAGGTGAGTGTTTACGGGTGCCCCCCTCGCTCCAACAGCACATGCCCCGCTGTGTGAACACCCTCCCGCCAGGGAACACCTGTAAACACTCACCTTTCCTTGCTCCTATGATGCATGCTCCTCTGTGTTAACCCCCCTCGTCCGGGGGCACCTGTAAACACTCACCTTTCATTGCTCCTACGACGCATGTATGCACTGCTGTGTGGACCCTCCCCCCGGGGGGCACCCAGTAAACACTCACCTTTCCTTGATTTTATGGCGCATGCCCCGCTGTGTGAACCTGCCCACTCACTCACCTTTCCTCGCTTTAACGACGCATGCATGGAGTTTTGTAGAACAAAACCCTGTCCAAAGACTCCAGGGCTGGCTGCTGACCTTCCACTGGGGTATCCCAAATCAGGATGTCCGGCTGTATGAGACAATCCGCCCCACAGAGTCTCAACTTTTCATGTGGCTCCCTCTGCAACGTAGACGCGGGGAAGGTTTGTAGGCGACAAACATCCGGGCATAGAACCGGAGCCCGAGACAGTGAACATGCCGGACATTGGTTCCACTTTAAAGTCAATACTCTGCAGCGGGATCCTAAGCAGAGGGTCTGATGAAAAATAAATACTTAACACTAATCCAGATTGTGGCAATGAAGAGGTTAATGGGGGGACTTACCCAGTTCTTCTGGGTTCTGGCCCTTTCCAGCAGGCGGCTGTGGAGTTCTCCGCCGATCCCTTCCCGGAAGTTTTGCACGATTTCCCGCGTTCTCTCATATTCTTGTTCAGTTAGAAATGGCTTCACTGCAGATGACAAAGCAAAAATGTCGAAACGCCCCCCGCCATTACCCACAATGCCACTGTGCCAGCTGCAGCATGAAGGGTGCCGATATGGGATGGCCGGTGACCCTCTATTACCCACAATGCCACTGTGCCAGCTGCAGCAGGAAGGGTGCTGATATGGGATGGCCGGTGACCCTCTATTACCCACAATGCCACTGTGCCAGCTGCAGCAGGAAGGGTGCTGATATGGGATGGCCGGTGACCCTCCATTACCCACAATGCCACTGTGCCAGCTGCAGCATGAAGGGTGCCGATATGGGATGGCCGGTGACCCTCCATTACCCAGAATGCCACTGTGCCAGCTGCAGCATGAAGGGTGCTGATATGGGATGGCCGGTGACCCTCCATTACCCACAATGCCACTGTGCCAGCTGCAGCATGAAGGGTGCCGATATGGGATGGCCGGTGACCCTCCATTACCCACAATGCCACTGTGCCAGCAGCAGCAGCATGAAGGGTGCTGATATGGGATGGCCAGTGACCCTCCATTACCCACAATGCCACTGTGCCAGCTGCAGCATGAAGGGTGCTGATATGGGATGGCCGGTGACCCTCCATTACCCACAATGCCACTGTGCCAGCTGCAGCATGAAGGGTGCCGATATGGGATGGCCGGTGACCCTCTATTACCCACAATGCCACTGTGCCAGCTGCAGCATGAAGGGTGCTGATATGGGATGGCCGGTGACCCTCCATTATGGGATGCCTTGCCGGGATACACAGAGCAGCGGGGGGGGGGGGGGGGGGTTTAGAAGGAAGTCTTTTATGCTCTAGGTCTGGGGCATCCTGTTTTGGGATTGTAAGGAATAGGGCAAATATTCTATGGCATTTTATTGCTGATGCCCGGCTTCCCCCTTCAAGATTCTCTGTACTTAGCTAATGTCACCCTTTATTTCCCCCTGTAGCATTAAGGCTTTCCAGCCATACACATGCGCAGGACCTAATCTCTGCAGAAAGGAGAATTAGCATCTGTGAGCTGAGCCCTGGCACAGATCACAGACTCCCTGCTGATTCTATCACACCTCTGTGCCGAGAAGGCCCCACTGAGTCTGAAGCAGAGGTGGCCCCTGGGGAGAGCTCCCTCGCATCAAAGACAAAAACCTAGGACAACAGGCACAGACACAAATCGGACCGCAGCTGGGCCACTGTGTGTCCCAACACCAAGCCAGATACAGAACCAGAACGGGCTCACAAAACCGCACATAGACGTATAATTCTTAGGGCCATGCGACCAGGGGAACCTAGAGAAACGGGTTACCCTTAACCCTTAATGGGTTTTAATTTCTAAAGCAGGTTCCCCAACGGGGGAGAGGGAATAGTCCGTCCCACAGAAAGAAGGGAGTAAAAGGATCCCAAGGCATAAAGGGGGATGACCCTGGGCCAGGCTTTTGTCACTTCTGGGGGAGGTCCCGATGCGTGAGTGCTGGAGGTACCCCATTAATATGCTTTCCACTCACCTCCATGGGGGAGCCCATCATCACTACTCTACATCTGCATTGTAAGGTAACTGACTGTTGTATCTCGGTGTGTAACTCACTGTAACCTTGTATTCATTCATATGCCATCATAGCCAAATGTTTGTTATCACTGCCAAGTATGCGCCGATTGCATTAAAACCTATATTTAACGCGAGCAATCTTTTTGCCTTAGGCAAGAATCTGTGTGTCCGCAGGCTTTGGGCCTGGTAGTCCGCTAGGCCGACAGACAAGGTTTTGGGAAAGCGGTCTGTGTGTTCAGAGGTCCCTGATTGATAGTTGGATTACGTGACCCGCGGTTCCCTGACAGGGATGCCCCGCTGTGTGTATCCCAATGGTCCGCCCAGGACACTCCCCTTTCAATCGGCTCTGCTAGCCACACAGCGGCTGTACGAGCCAAGACGTGCCACCACCAGAATCCCCGCTCATCTCTAGCTGCGGCCGTACCCCAGCTAGAGGGATGTTGGGGATGCGGCTGTCGCTCCAAGAGGCTGGGAGAGTTTCGGGAACAGGTGAGTGGATCTGGCGATTGGAGGGAGGGAGGGGGGTTTCAGACAGCCGGACACGCCGAATGGGGATGCCCCAAAGAGAAGATCCTCTTAAAGGCACATACCTGACTCCTGGTATTTAGCCAGGGACTCTTCCAATGAAGGAACAGGGAGCGGCGGAAGGGAGTCCTGGTACTGGAAGGTCCTCTCCTCTACACATTCGAACACGCGGTTCTCCATGACAACCTGCAAAAAAAGAAGGGGGTCCATCCTCATATATTCTGGCCCACAGAAAACGGGTGCCCTAGGCACATCCTGTAATACTCACCACAACTCAATTTAACTTAATCCTACTGTTACTCAACCGGAAGATTGGGGATGCCCTGCTGCCAAAAATCTTACCTCTCCCGCTGAGCTATAATAACAGGGCACATGCTGCCTAGCTGAGCTATAACAACAGGGGACATGCTTCCTAGCTGAGCTATAATAACAGGGCACATGCTGCCTAGCTGAGCTATAACAGGGGACATGCTGCCTAGCTGAGCTATAACAACAGGGGACATGCTGCCTAGCTGAGCTATAATAACAGGGGACATGCTGCCTAGCTGAGCTATAATAACAGGGGACATGCTTCCTAGCTGAGCTAAAATAACAGGGGACATGCTTCCTAGCTGAGCTAAAATAACAGGGGACATGCTGCCTAGCTGAGCTATAATAACAGGGGACATGCTTCCTAGCTGAGCTATAATAACAGGGGACATTCTGCCTAGCTGAGCTATAATAACAGGGCACATGCTACCTAGCTGAGCTATAATAACAGGGGACATGCTTCCTAGCTGAGCTATAATAACAGGGGACATTCTGCCTAGCTGAGCTATAATAACAGGGGACATGCTGCCTAGCTGAGCTATAATAACAGGGGACATGCTTCCTGTCTGAGCTATAATAACAGGGGACATGCTGCCTAGCTGAGCTATAATAACAGGGGGCATGCTGCCTAGCTGAGCTATAATAACAGGGGACATGCTGCCTAGCTGAGCTATAACAACAGGGGACATGCTGCCTAGCTGAGCTATAATAACAGGGGACATGCTTCCTGTCTGAGCTATAATAACAGGGGACATGCTTCCTAGCTGAGCTAAAATAACAGGGGACATGCTTCCTAGCTGAGCTATAATAACAGGGGACATGCTTCCTGTCTGAGCTCTAATAACAGGGGACATGCTTCCTAGCTGAGCTATAATAACAGGGGACATGCTTCCTGTCTGAGCTCTAATAACAGGGGACATGCTGCCTAGCTGAGCTATAATAACAGGGGACATGCTTCCTGTCTGAGCTCTAATAACAGGGGACATGCTGCCTAGCTGAGTTATAATAACAGGGGACATGCTGCCTAGCTGAGCTATAATAACAGGGGACATGCTTCCTGTCTGAGCTCTAATAACAGGGGACATGCTGCCTAGCTGAGTTATAATAACAGGGGACATGCTTCCTAGCTGAGCTATAATAACAGGGGACATGCTTCCTGTCTGAGCTCTAATAACAGGGGACATGCTGCCTAGCTGAGTTATAATAACAGGGGATATGCTGCCTAGCCGAGCTATAACAACAGGGGACATGCTGCCTAGCCGAGCTATAACAGGGGACATGCTGCCTAGCTGAGCTATAATAACAGGGGATATGCTGCCTAGCTAAGCTACAATAACAGGGGATATGCTGCCTAGCCCAGCTATAATAACAGGGGACATGCTGCCTAGCTGAGCTATAATAACAGGGGACATGCTTCCTGTCTGAGATAATAACGGGGACATGCTGCCTAGCCGAGCTATAATAACAGGGGACATGCTGCCTAGCTGAGCTATAATAACAGGGGATATGCTGCCTAGCCCAGCTATAATAACAGGGGACATGCTGCCTAGCTGAGCTATAATAACAGGGGACATGCTGCCTAGCTGAGCTATAATAACAGGGGACATGCTGCCTAGCTGAGCTATAATAACAGGGGACATGCTGCCTAGCTGAGCTATAATAACAGGGGACATGCTTCCTGTCTGAGATAATAACAGGGGACATGCTGCCTAGCCGAGCTATAATAACAGGGGACATGCTGCCTAGCCGAGCTATAATAATAGGGGACATGCTGCCTAGCCGAGCTATAATAACAGGGGACATGCTGCCTAGCCGAGCTATAATAACAGGGGACATGCTGCCTAGCCGAGCTATAATAACAGGGGACATGCTGCCTAGCCGAGCTATAATAACAGGGGACATGCTGCCTAGCTGAGCTATAATAACAGGGGACATGCTGCCTAGCCGAGCTATAATAACAGGGGACATGCTGCCTAGCTGAGCTATAATAACAGGGGATATGCTGTCTAGCCGAGCTATAATAACATGGGACATGATGCCTAGCTGAGCTATAATAACAGGGGATATGCTGTCTAGCCGAGCTATAATAACAGGGGACATGCTGCCTAGCTGAGCTATAATAACAGGGGACATGCTGCCTAGCTGAGCTATAATAACAGGGGACATGCTGCCTAGCTGAGCTATAATAACAGGGGACATGCTGCCTAGCTGAGCTATAATAACAGGGGACATGCTGCCTAGCCGAGCTATAATAACAGGGGACATGCTGCCTAGCTGTAGGGAAAGTGCCCAGCGATGATCCGATACCTCATTCCGGACACAGTTTGGCACATCGCAGCTTTCGTACATTTTAATCCAAGATGCAGAGAGAAGAATCCCAAACAAGCGTACAGGGAGAGTGAGCGGGATTACATGACACTTATTAATAAAACATTGACAGCTTCCTAGGATTACTGTCAGCTGACTCAGATAAGAAAGTGCTGCCGGGCTGGCTGAGCCGGGGGACGGTATTGAGATCAGTGGGGGAGAGTGTGTGCAGATCCCAGAGATAAACTCTGACCCAGATAAAATAGTGCTCCTGAGCCAGGGACGATATTGGGATCAGTGGGGGAGAGTGTGCGCTCCGAACCCAAAGCTGACCTCTGACACAGATAAGAATGTTCTGCCAACCTGGCTGAGCCAGGGACGATAATGAGATGAGCGGGGGGGAGTGTATGTGCAGATCCCAGAGCTCAACTCTGACCCAGATAAAAAAAAGTGCTGCCTGTGAGGTATGGAGTTCCTCCGCAATATGGGAGCATGCATCTGCCCTGTATTGCCTTTGGCTGGCTCTTTTTCCTGGGTTTTCCCCTGCCATATGCTGCTCCACCAGCAGGGGACCCTCTCCTGCAGAGGTTCTGGTGATTAGCCAGCACCTGTGCTACTTCCTGGCCTTTATAAGCTGATCCACCCTTGCAGCCGGTGGATCAGCATTGTATTGTCTTCTTTCGTTGTTTTCCGAAGCGAGACCCAGGGCCCCTGCCACAGCCTTTTGATCTGCTTTTAGATTTTTGAACTGGATCCCAGTGCATGTATGTTTCCAGTGTTCACCTGTGTATCTGTACAGCAATCTCAGCACGTGTATGTTTGCAGTGTTCACTTTTATATCTGTACAGCAGCCTCAGCACGTGTATGTTGCAGTGTTCACCTGCATTTCTGTACAG
Source organism: Gastrophryne carolinensis (assembly GCA_027917425.1). Lineage (NCBI taxonomy): Eukaryota > Metazoa > Chordata > Amphibia > Anura > Microhylidae > Gastrophryne > Gastrophryne carolinensis. Next base: position 6,351,374 of record CM051239.1, on the reverse strand, counting down.
CAGCCTCTGCACGTGTATACTTCCTGTGTTCACCTGTGTTTCTGTACAGCAGCCTGTTTGCTGTGTGCCATGTATACTTGTTTACTGTTTATCACCATTAAACACCGTTTTCCACATATCTGCCTCTGTCTTACAGCTCTCAATTTTTGGTCATCATATAGTGAGGGATTTCTCTGCTGACGGGACGATATTAAGACGAACAGGGGAGAGTGTGTGCAATACCCAGAGCTGAACTCTGACCCAGATAAGAAAGTGCTGCCGAGCTGGCTGAGCCAGGGATGATATTAAGATCATTGGGGGAGGAGTGTGCAGATCCCAGAGCTAAACTCTGACCCAGATAAGAAAGTGCTACAGAGTTGGTTAAGCTGGGGACAATAGTAAGATCAGTAGGGGAGAGTGTGTGCAGATCCCAAAGATGAACTCTGACCCGGATAGGAAAGTGCTGCCGAGCTGGCTGAGCCGGGGACAATATTAAGATGAGTGGGGGAGAGTGTGTGCAGATCCCAAAGATGAACTCGGACCCGGATAGGAAAGTGCTTCTGAGCTGGCTGAGCCGGCGACGGTATTGAGATCAATGAAGGAGAGTGTGTGCCGAACCCAGAGCTGAACTCTGACCCAGATAAGAAAATGCTGCCAAGCTGGCTGAGCCGGGGGCGATATTAAGATGATGAACTCTGACCCAAATAAGAAAGTGTTGATGAGCCGGGGACGATATTAAGATCATTGGGGGAGAGTGTGTGCAGATCCCAGAGCTAAACTCTGACCCAGATAAGAAAGTGCAGAGTTGGTTAAGTCGGAGACAATGGGGTTGATTCAGAGCCTCTGTGGAAACTCCCACATTTGTGAGAAAGTAAACTCGCCAGTGTAAATTCTCATAAACTCGGGTGATTTTTTTATTAGGTCTCACAACCAAACGAGAAATCACACAAAAGGAAAATATTTCACCGAAAATTCTTGATCTAAAAAATGTCTGCTGAAGGGGAGAGGAGGGGGAAATATGGGTGAGAATAGGAATTCTCACTGGAGAATGGGTGAAAAGAGGCTCTGATTCGAGGTTATTATTAAAGTGGACCAACATCCAGGATTTTGACTATCCTGGGTCTTGGTCCACTTCGGTGGGGCACCCCCGATCGGGGTGCCCCGCTGTGTGAAACCCCCCCCGAACCCATCTCTCCCCGCGCCGACGGACAAGCCGCGGACAAGCGGCTCCTCTGCCGCCGCCTCCCGCGCATCCCTCGACGCGCGCATTGCCCGCGCCGGCCATTCACAGACGGTGCGGGGCACGTCTAGAGGGGCGCGAGGGAGGCGGCGGCGGCCGGCCGCCGAAGATAAGGTAAGGAGTTTGGGGTGTTTGGGGGGGTTTCACCCCACGGGACATCCCGATCCTCGGATGTCCCGCGGGGAGGGAGGTGATCGGCCCGGGAATCTTATAGATTCCCGGGCCGATCACCGGTGGGTGTTAGTCCACTTTAAGATCAGTGGGGGGAGAGTATGTGCAGATCCCAGAGCTGAAGTCTGACCCCGATAAGAAAGTGCTGCCGAGCCGGGGACAACATTAAGATGAGTGGTGGAGAGTGTGTGCAGATCCCAGAGCTGAAGTCTGACCCAGATAAGAAAGTGCTGCCGAGCCGGGGACAACATTAAGATGAGTAGGGGAGAGTGTATGCCGAACCACAAACTGAAGTCTGACCCCGATAAGAAAGTGCTGCCGAGCCGGGGACAACATTAAGATGAGTGGGGAAGAGTGTGTGCCGATCTCAGAGCTGAACTCTGACTCCGATAAGAAAGTGCTGCCGAGCCAGGGACAACATTAAGATGAGTGGGGAAGAGTGTGTGCCGATCTCAGAGCTGAACTCTGACTCCGATAAGAAAGTGCTGCCGAGCCGGGGACAACATTAAGATGAGTGGGGGAGAGTGTGTGCAGATCCCAGAGCTGAAGTCTGACCCAGATAAGAAAGTGCTGCCGAGCCGGGGGACAACATTAAGATGAGTGGGGGAGAGTGTATGCCGAACCACAAGCTGAAGTCTGACCCCGATAAGAAAGTGCTGCCGAGCCGGGGACAACATTAAGATGAGTGGGGAAGAGTGTGTGCCGATCTCAGAGCTGAACTCTGACTCCGATAAGAAAGTGCTGCCGAGCCGGGGACAACATTAAGATGAGTGGGGGAGAGTGTATGCCAAACCACAAGCTGAAGTCTGACCCAGACAAGAAAGTGCTGCCGGGGCTGGCTACGATATTAAGATGAGTGGGGGAGAGTGTGTGCAGATCCCAGAGCTGAAGTCTGACCCCGATAAGAAAGTGCTGCCGAGCTGGCTGGGTCGGGGACAACATTAAGATGAGTGGGGGAGGGTGTATGCCGAACCACGAGCTGAACTCTGACCCAGACAAGAAAGTGCTGCCGAGCTGGCTACGATATTAAGATGAGGGGGGGGGGGGGGGAGAAAGTGTGCAGATCCCAGAGCTGAAGTCTGACCCCGATAAAACAGTGCTGCTGAGCCAGGGACGATATTAAGATCAATAGGGTAGAGTGTATGCCGAACCACGAGCTGAACTCTGACCCAGATAAGAAAACAAAGTCGCAAGCCATCATATGGCGAGACCCATATTAGGCTTAAAATAAGGGGGCTAAAGAGACCAAAAGACCCTCTGCTCAAAAGGTAAAGGAAAAGAGGAGCTTTCCTAAAACGGAAAGTATTTCCACAGCTCCCAACACAAGGAAAAATAGAATTACCCATCTTTTCAGTGGGTGGAGCCATGCAAATCATCTCTTTACATCTTGTGCCATCCAAGACATTCTAAAAGCCGCTGAGTGTGCAACGTCAAGGATTAGTTTATAATTTACGCATCCAAACACCCTCCCCTTGTTCTGGACATGTGGCTCTCATAAGCACAAGGCTGTTATTTGTCTGTATAGGAGGTGAGATTGGCGAGTAGCAAAACAGAGTTGCAAGCCACCATGTAGCAAGACCCAGGTTCGGCTTAATATGGGAGGACTAAAAAGGCCCAAAAAACCTGATAAAGTGCTGACGAGCTGGCTGAGCCGGGGACGACATTAAAACCAGTGGGGGAGAGTGTGCACAGGACCCAGGGCCGCTCCTCCCAGCTTAATGGCATCTGTGCTGCTGGCGCTCATCAGCGGCGGCACTAACAATATTTACCTGTAATCCAGGCTGTACTTATCAAAACTGCGCACTTCCTGTTGGCTTACCTGTCTGTGCTCCCTGATCACTAGCCTTTCTGCACCCTATAATCGCCAGTGTGGCTGCTCCCCCCTGGTCACTAACTTGGCTGTGCACCCCAGTCGCTAACCTGTTTGTACCCCCATATCACGCGCTTGGGCTGCCAACATTGCTACTCTCCACAATTGCTTGCTTGATCGTTTGACAGATTGCTAATCAGATTGAACCCCCAATCACTAACCTAAACTGTGCCCCCTGACCTCTAACCTGGCTGCAACCTCTGATCACTAAGCTGGCATCTGAGAGCTAGCCTGGCCACACCCCCAACGTCAATCTGATGGTGCCCCTAAGTCAATTACCTAATGGCCAATCAAACACCAACCTAAACAGTGCCCCAGATCTGGTCACTTACCTGGCTGGAGCTCCTGATTGCTTACAGGCCCCGTCTACTTACCTGCTAACCGTGACTGCACCTCAAGATCACTTGCCTGTAGCCTCCTGATTGCTAATCTGGTTGCCACCCTAAATGCTTGCTCGATCTCCAACCTGGCTATCCCCCTGATTACTAACCTGGCTATGTCCCCTGATTACTAACCTGGCTATGTCCCCTGATTACTAACCTGGCTCCGCCCCATGATCGCTTGCCTGATTGCTAACCTGGCTAAACAGGGTGCAGTCAGGATATAGTAAGGGAAAGGGGACAGGAAAGCAGGGTGCAGTCAGGATATAGCAAGAGATGGGGGACAGGAAAGCAGGGTGCAGTCAGGATATAGCAAGAGATGGGGGACAGGAAAGCAGGGTGCAATCAGGATATAGCAAGAGATGGGGGACAGGAAAGCAGGGTGCAGTCAGGATATAGTGAGGGATGGGGGACAGGAAAGCAGGGTGCAGTCAGGATATAGTGAGAGATGGGGGACAGGAAAGCAGGGTGCAGTCAGGATATAGCAAGAGATGGGGGGACAGGAAAGCAGGGTGCAATCACGATATAGCAAGAGATGGGGGACAGGAAAGCAGGGTGCAGTCAGGATATAGTGAGGGATGGGGGACAGGAAAGCAGGGTGCAGTCAGGATATAGTGAGAGATGGGGGACAGGAAAGCAGGGTGCAGTCAGGATATAGCAAGAGATGGGGGACAGGAAAGCAGGGTGCAATCAGGATATAGTGAGAGATGGGGACAGGAAAGCAGGGTGCAATCAGGATATAGTGAGAGATGGGGGACAGGAAAGCAGGGTGCAGTCAGGATATAGTGAGAGATGGGGACAGGAAAGCAGGGTGCAGTCAGGATATAGCAAGAGATGGGGGACAGGAAAGCAGGGTGCAGTCAGGATATAGTGAGGGATGGGGGACAGGAAAGCAGGGTGCAGTCAGGATACAGTGAGAGATGGGGGACAGGAAAGCAGGGTGCAGTCAGGATATAGCAAGAGATGGGGGACAGGAAAGCAGGGTGCAATCAGGATATAGCAAAGAGATGGGGGACAGGAAAGCAGGGTGCAGTCAGGATATAGTGAGGGATGGGGGACAGGAAAGCAGGGTGCAGTCAGGATACAGTGAGAGATGGGGGACAGGAAAGCAGGGTGCAGTCAGGATATAGCAAGAGATGGGGGACAGGAAAGCAGGGTGCAATCAGGATATAGCAAGAGATGGGGGACAGGAAAGCAGGGTGCAGTCAGGATATAGTGAGGGATGGGGGACAGGAAAGCAGGGTGCAGTCAGGATATAGTGAGAGATGGGGGACAGGAAAGCAGGGTGCAATCAGGATATAGCAAGAGATGGGGGACAGGAAAGCAGGGTGCAATCAGGATATAGTGAGAGATGGGGACAGGAAAGCAGGGTGCAATCAGGATATAGTGAGAGATGGGGGACAGGAAAGCAGGGTGCAGTCAGGATATAGTGAGAGATGGGGGACAGGAAAGCAGGGTGCAATCAGGATATAGCAAGAGATGGGGGACAGGAAAGCAGGGTGCAGTCAGGATATAGTGAGAGATGGGGGACAGGAAAGCAGGGTGCAATCAGGATATAGCAAGAGATGGGGGACAGGAAAGCAGGGTGCAGTCAGGATATAGTGAGAGATGGGGGACAGGAAAGCAGGGTGCAGTCAGGATACAGTGAGAGATGGGGGACAGGAAAGCAGGGTGCAATCAGGATATAGTGAGAGATGGGGGACAGGAAAGCAGGGTGCAATCAGGATATAGCAAGAGATGGGGGACAGGAAAGCAGGGTGCAGTCAGGATATAGTGAGGGATGGGGGACAGGAAAGCAGGGTGCAGTCAGGATACAGTGAGAGATGGGGGACAGGAAAGCAGGGTGCAGTCAGGATATAGCAAGAGATGGGGGACAGGAAAGCAGGGTGCAATCAGGATATAGCAAGAGATGGGGGACAGGAAAGCAGGGTGCAGTCAGGATATAGTGAGGGATGGGGGACAGGAAAGCAGGGTGCAGTCAGGATATAGTGAGAGATGGGGGACAGGAAAGCAGGGTGCAGTCAGGATATAGCAAGAGATGGGGGACAGGAAAGCAGGGTGCAATCAGGATATAGTGAGAGATGGGGACAGGAAAGCAGGGTGCAGTCAGGATATAGCGAGAGATGGGGGACAGGAAAGCAGGGTGCAGTCAGGATATAGTGAGGGATGGGGGACAGGAAAGCAGGGTGCAATCAGGATACAGTGAGAGATGGGGACAGGAAAGCAGGGTGCAATCAGGATATAGTGAGGGATGGGGGACAGGAAAGCAGGGTGCAATCAGGATATAGTGAGAGATGGGGGACAGGAAAGCAGGGTGCAGTCAGGATATAGTGAGAGATGGGGACAGGAAAGCAGGGTGCAGTCAGGATATAGCAAGAGATGGGGGACAGGAAAGCAGGGTGCAGTCAGGATATAGTGAGGGATGGGGGACAGGAAAGCAGGGTGCAGTCAGGATACAGTGAGAGATGGGGGACAGGAAAGCAGGGTGCAGTCAGGATATAGCAAGAGATGGGGGACAGGAAAGCAGGGTGCAATCAGGATATAGCAAGAGATGGGGGACAGGAAAGCAGGGTGCAGTCAGGATATAGTGAGGGATGGGGGACAGGAAAGCAGGGTGCAGTCAGGATATAGTGAGAGATGGGGGACAGGAAAGCAGGGTGCAGTCAGGATATAGTGAGAGATGGGGGACAGGAAAGCAGGGTGCAGTCAGGATATAGCAAGAGATGGGGGACAGGAAAGCAGGGTGCAATCAGGATATAGTGAGAGATGGGGACAGGAAAGCAGGGTGCAATCAGGATATAGTGAGAGATGGGGGACAGGAAAGCAGGGTGCAGTCAGGATATAGTGAGGGATGGGGGACAGGAAAGCGGGGTGCAGTCAGGATATAGTGAGGGATGGGGGACAGGAAAGCAGGGTGCAGTCAGGATATAGCAAGAGATGGGGGACAGGAATCAGGGTGCAGTCAGGATATAGTGAGAGATGGGGGACAGGAATCAGGGTGCAGTCAGGATATAGTGAGGGATGGGGGACAGGAATCAGGGTGCAGTCAGGATATAGTGAGGGATGGGGGACAGGAATCAGGGTGCAGTTAGGGATAAGTAGCCTCCTTCTTACCTCTCCTCCTCTCTAGGAGCCGGACCACAGAGCTTCCTGAATGGGCGTGGCCGTTCTGTGACGTCATAGAAAAGGCAAAACACAGCGGCGTGCGGCACAGCCCGTCTTCCCGAAGCCACGCCCCCTCGCAGAGCGGTACCTGTCATTGCCCTAACTAATGAACGAAGAGGCGTGGCTAGGCTCCGCCCTACGTCAGAGCGCGGAGGAGCCTGCGCCGTCGGCCATATTGGGTGAGGGCAAACGCCAGGATTGGCCTCGCGTGGCAGCTGGAGACCGGGTGAGTATTGTTTGTTAGCCTGCTAATGTGTCTCCATCACGTGACATGACAGATTAAGAAATTTGTAGCTTGTACATGTAGCTTGTACCCCTCGCCTCTGTTCTATCCTCACCTCTCTTTATTTGCATAGTCCCTCCTCCTTACCTGATTAACACCTCACCTGTCTGCATAGCTCCTCCCTCTCACCTGTCTACTTAGCCCCTCCCCCTCACATATCTCCATAGCCCGTCACCTCTGTTCTAGCTTGAGCTGTATACACAGGCCTCTCTCTAATTTGCATAGTCCCTCCTCCTTACCTATCTGATTAGCACCTCACCTGCCTGCATAGCTCCTCCCTCTCACCTGTCTCCTTAGCTCCTCCCCCTCACCTATCTGCATAACCCCTCACCTCTGTTCTAGCCTCACCTGTATACACGGACCTCCCTCTCCTATTTGCATAGTCCCTCCTCCTTACCTAGCACCTCATCTGTCTTCTTAGCTCCTCCTCCTTACCTGTCTGCATTGCCCCTTCCCTCACCTGTCTCCATAGGCGTTCACCTGTCTTTATAGCCTCTTCCACTCACCTATGTCCTACCCCTCAGCTGTATGTATGGGTTGTCTCCCTTCCTCCTGTCTGCATAGCTCCTCCCTCTCACCTGTCTGCATAGCTCCTCCCTCTCACCTGTCTGCATAGCTCCTCCCCCTCACCTGTCTGCATAGCCTCACCCCTCATCTGTATGCTCCTCCCCCTCCAATTTGCATAGTCCCTCCCCCTCGCCTATCCGCTTAGCTCCTCCGTTTCATGTGCTTCCATAGCCCCTCACCTCTCGGTATAACCCCACCCCCTCATCTGCATACACAGGACCTCCCCCTCCTATTTGCATAGTCCCTCCCCCTCACCTCTCTGCATAGGCCCTTCCTGTGTGATCTGTGGTCCGTTGCTTAGCAACCTCCTGGTTCCTGAGAAGGAAGCAAAGGCTCCGCCCACTGACTGGTCACGTGACCGCTTGCGCGCTTTGTGTTCTATCTATGATGATTTTATTTTTCTCTATTGTTTTCCAGGAGGATGGAGAAGCTGGTGAATTGTTTCTATAAGCGTCCGGACGCCGTCACCAGGCTGATCTGCTTCCCCTGGGCCGGAGGAGGCTCCTTGTATAACGCGCAGTGGGGGCAGCTCTTCCATGACTCCATAGAAGGTTTGTTGGGCGTTAAATTGTCCGGGCAACATTAATCCGGACCCTCACCCTGAATAAGAGCCTATCTTATATGTTTCCCACACCCTGTACATACAGATTGCTCACATTAATCCGGACCTTCACCCTGAATAAGAGCCTATGTTATATGTTTCCCACACCCTGTACATACAGATTGCTCACATTAATCCGGACCTTCACCCTGAATAAGAGCCTATCTTATATGTTTCCCACACCCTGTACATACAGATTGCTCACATTAATCCGGACCCTCACCCTGAATAAGAGCCTATCTTATATGTCTCCCACACCCTGTACATACAGATTGCTCACATTAATCCGGACCTTCACTCTGAATAAGAGCCTATCTTATATGTTTCCCACACCCTGTACATACAGATTGCCCACATTAATCCAGACCTTCACCCTGAATAAGAGCCTATCTTATATGTTTCCCACACCCTGTACATACAGATTGCCCACATTAATCCAGACCTTCACCCTGAATAAGAGCCTGTCTTATATGTTTCCCACACCCTGTACATACAGATTGCCCACATTAATCCAGACCTTCACCCTGAATAAGAGCCTATCTTATATGTTTCCCACACCCTGTACATACAGATTGCTCACATTAATCCAGACCTTCACCCTGAATAAGAGCCTATCTTATATGTCTCCCACACCCTGTACATACAGATTGCTCACATTAATCCGGACCTTCACTCTGAATAAGAGCCTATCTTATATGTCTCCCACACCCTGTACATACAGATTGCTCACATTAATCCGGACCTTCACTCTGAATAAGAGCCTGTCTTATATGTTTCCCACACCCTGTACATACAGATTGCTCACATTAATCCAGACCTTCACCCTGAATAAGAGCCTATCTTATATGTCTCCCACACCCTGTACATACAGATTGCTCACATTAATCCGGACCTTCACTCTGAATAAGAGCCTATCTTATATGTCTCCCACACCCTGTACATACAGATTGCTCACATTAATCCGGACCTTCACTCTGAATAAGAGCCTGTCTTATATGTTTCCCACACCCTGTACATACAGATTGCTCACATTAATCCGGACCCTCACCCTGAATAAGAGCCTATCTTATATGTTTCCCACACCCTGTACATACAGATTGCCCACATTAATCCGGACCTTCACTGTGATTTAATGAAAAGCCCAAACCCTTAAAAAATGATTCCCCTGCATCTAAAATTAATGTATTTTAAGTTTTTAGTCACTTATTATTCTTTCCCCCACTGGGCTGCAACTCTGTTCAGGACTCTAGGATACGGGCGCCGCCATCTTGCCTCAGAAGCATCACTTACTGAGGAGAGGAGAGGGAGATAAAGTGCAGGGGGCGGAGTTATAGCAGAGCAGAGCTGGGGTCAGGAAAAGGTCAGCAATCCCAGAATGCAGAGCGACACAGTCAGAAGGCACTTCCTGTTTGCAGGCTGCCTGATGCTCCATGAGCCGCCATCTTGGATATTTAAAGGCTCATAACATGCAGCAGATGTAGGTAGGATGATTTTTAATGTGAGCAATCTGTATGTACAGGGTGTGGGAAACATATAAGATAGGCTCTTATTCAGGGTGAGGGTCCGGATTAATGTGGACAATCTGTATGTACAGGGTGTGGGAAACATATAAGATAGGCTCTTATTCAGGGTGAGGGTCCGGATTAATGTGGGGAACATATAAGATAGGCTCTTATTCAGGGTGAGGGTCCGGATTAATGTGGGCAATCTGTATGTACAGGGTGGGGGAAACATACAAGATAGGCTCTTATTCAGGGTGAGGGTCCGGATTAATGTGGGCAATCTGTATGTACAGGGTGTGGGAAACATATAAGATAGGCTCTTATTCAGGGTGAAGGTCCGTATTAATATGGGCAATCTGTATGTACAGGGTGTGGGAAACATACAAGATAGGCTCTTATTCAGGGTGAGGGTCTGGATTAATGTGAGCAATCTGTATGTACAGGGGGGAAACATACAAGATAGGCTCTTATTCAGAGTTAAGGTCCGGATTAATGTGAGCAATCTTTATGTACAGGGGGGAAACATACAAGATAGACTCTTATTCAGAGTGAAGGTCCGGATTAATGTGAGCAATCTGTATGTACAGGGTGTGGGAAACATATAAGATAGGCTCTTATTCAGAGTGAAGGGCCGCTTTAAAGTAGACCAAAACCAGCTTCTAACACGCTGATTTGGGATGCCCCACTATGTGAAACGCCACCCATAATTTTTACCTCGCCATTGAGCCCACCGCACATGCGCATTGCCACTGGGTTCATCTCTCGCATTCTTCTCTGGCCGCAGCGGGCGTGGCCGTGCACAGCCTAGGGATGCAGGGGGTGCCGCGCCCCTGATACGAGTGCAGCTAGGATTCCGTTCAGCTTCCCAGCCTCACATTAAAGCGGACCAAAACCCACCGGGGAGTCTATGAGACTCCAGGGCAGGCATACTCGCTCCCCCAGCGGGGCATCCAGAATCGGCTGTGTCAATCTCCCCCCAGGCTGCCCAAGAACTCGCCTTCCTTCCTGGTGCAACGGCGCATCCCCGCTATCCCTCTAGCAGGGCGCATTCCCGTGCCAGGGATTTGTGAATGGCCGGCGCAGGCGCGCTCCCTGTTAGAGATCCGCCCACCTTAGACAAGCTCTAAGATGAGGGCATCCAGCGGGACATCCAGTGGCCCTCCCGTTCTGGATGCCCTGGGGGAAGTGAGTATGCCTGCCCTGGAGCTCATAGACTCCAGGGTGGGTTCTGGTCCAATTTAATATGTGGCTGGGGAAGCTGAACGGAATCCTAGCCAGACTGGGCGAGAGGCTGCACATTCGCCATAGGACCAGGGAAGGTGAGTGAGATCAGGTGACCTGGGGGGTATTTTGACTATCCTGGGTTCTGGTCCTTGCCCCCCAGGGATGCCCCGCTGCGTGAACCCCCCCCCCCCCCCCCAGATCGCCGAAACCAACTCGCCTCATCCCGGTCCTACGACGCATGCGCAGCCGCTGGTCCAATCAGCGCTCGGAGACGCTGACGTCACGGCGTCTAAGCCGGCGCCTAAGGCCAGCGGCTCCGAGCGCGCTGGCAGACGCATCCCCCCCTTCCCTCTAACAGGGAGTGTGCCCGCACCAGCCTGGCATGGGCATGCGCCCTTCTAGAGGGATAGCGGGGATGCGGCTCGCTCATGCGCCGTCGGACAGGAAACAAGGTAAGTGTATGGGGCGACCTGGAGGGTTTCACACAGCGGGGCATCCCGATTTTGGATACCCCGGGGGGGGGAGGGAATCGATCTGCCCAGGAATCTTATAGATTCCGGGGCTGATCAGCGCGGGTTTCAGTCCCACTTTAACATGCGCGTTCCGAAAAAGCTGAATGGAGAAGACTACGTCTGCAGCCTGTGCGGTATGTATTACAGCCAATCAGTGAGTGGCATCTCAAATCAGAATACCCCGGGGGACGGACCACAACCCGGTATTAGTAAAATCCATGAGTTTTGCTCCACTTTAACGTGCCCTCTGAGTTTTTAGGACTCCAGGGCTGCCTGATTCCCTCTCGCTGGGGCATCCCGGCTTGGGACGCCCGCTGTGTGCAACGGTGCATGCATGGGCCCGTGGCAGGCATTTGTTGCTGGCCGACGTGGGCACGCTCCCAGCTAGAGGCGAGTGGGGGATGCTGCCTGGGGCCACACTCGGCTCCATTCCTGCGATCTGAGCCGAGCACGATTGGCGCATTTGGATCAAGTACATTTTTACAGGGGATCCGAGGGGGGTTTCACACAGCGGGGCATCCCAAACTGGGATGTCCCAGGGGCAAGAACCAAAACCCGGAACGGGCAAAATCCTGGGTTTTGGTCCACTTTAAAAATCTCCCTTAGCGGTAAATGTCACCTAGTCCTGTGATCGAGTCCCACGCTGCTTTGGTCCGCACTCACATTTACAGACGGCCTCTGTTAGTAACCCCTCCCCTGCCATCAGTTCCCGTGACTTCGGTGCGGCCCTGGGTGGTACCAGTATATATGTGAATGGTCTTAGCCGAAATTGACGAGCGTGCTGATTGGATGAGAGCCCGCGCATGCACCGTAGGACCGGGGGAAAGGGGAGCTTACTGGGCGACCTGGGTGATGTTCCACACAGCAGGGCATCCCAGTCAGGGATGCCCCAGGGGGGGAAGGCCAGCGTTTTGACTATATCTTGAATCGGGTGCCCTGGAGCCAAGGAACAAAACCCGTGATTTTGACTTTTGGTCCTTGCCCCCGGGGCATCCCGATTCAGGATATAGTCAGAATCCCGGGTTTTGGTTCTTGCCCCCGGGGCATCCCGATTCAGGATATAGTCAAAATCCCGGGTTTTGGTTCTTGCCCCCGGGGCATCCCGATTCAGGATATAGTCAGAATCCCGGGTTTTGGTTCTTGCCCCCGGGGCATCCCGATTCAGGATATAGTCAGAATCACGGGTTTTGGTTCTTGCCCCCGGGGCATCCCGATTCAGGATATAGTTAAAATCCCGGGTTTTGGCTTCTTGCCCCCGGGGCATCCCGATTCCGGATATAGTCAGAATCCCGGGTTTTGGTCCACTTTAAAGTATTTTGGCTCGAGCTCCTGGATGAGGTCATCGCTTCCATTGACTTAACTGATTTCAGCCTGGCAATCTGCCCCCTCTCCCCTCCCCCGCAGGGGGTAATTGTGACCCACTTCACGGTGCCGGCTGCTAGAAGAACGGGACGCCTCGGGCTCGGGGGACCCACATTAGCATACGGAACAAAGGCAGCGCGCCGGCCCCGGCCTCCCCGGGCGGCCATTGAGCTGCCGGTCACGTTGCGCGTCTCCCCGGCAGAGAAGACGGCTTCTGTTTCCCGGTGAAAGGAATTCGCTCTATATCCTGACACCTGTCACAAAGACGCTCTGTGTTGGCGCGGCCGCCGGGCGCTCATGGCAACGGGGGGCAGGGTGTCCTCTGTATCCCGCGCGGGTCACGGAGGGAGCAGCCAAGCACGTCTAAATTCAGTGCCACCACCTTATCAAATCCTTAAGGTGGACCAAAACCCACAGCGATTGGCCCAGAAATCTTATAGACCGATTCCCTCCCCCCAGGGCATCCAGAATCGGGAAACCCCCAGGGTGTCCCAAACACTTACCTTGCTTCTCGCCCCATACACTTACCTTGCTTCTCGCCCCCAGTGAGGTAAGCACAGATGAGATGGGTAGAAGTGAGGTGAGCAGGTGAGATGGGTAGAAGTGAGGTGAGCAGAGGTGAGATGGGTAGAAGTGAGGTGAGCAGAGGTGAGATGGGTAGATGTGAGGTGAGTAGAGGTGAGATGGGTACATGTGAGGTGAGTAGAGGTGAGATAAGTAGAAGTGAGGTGAGCAGAGGTGAGATTGGTAGAAGTGAGGTGAGCAGAGGTGAGATAAGTAGAAGTGAGGTGAGTAGAGGTGAGATGGGTAGAAGTGAGGTGAGCAGAGGTGAGATGGGTAGAAGTGAGGTGAGCAGAGGTGAGATGGGTAGATGTGAGGTGAGTAGAGGTGAGATGGGTAGATGTGAGGTGAGTAGAGGTGAGATAAGTAGAAGTGAGGTGAGCAGAGGTGAGATGGGTAGATGTGAGGTGAGTAGAGGTGAGATGGGTAGATGTGAGGTGAGTAGAGGTGAGATGGGTAGAAGTGAGGTGAGCAGAGGTGAGATAAGTAGAAGTGAGGTGAGTAGAGGTGAGATGGGTAGATGTGAGGTGAGTAGAGGTGAGATGGGTAGAAGTGAGGTGAGCAGAGGTGAGATAAGTAGAAGTGAGGTGAGCAGAGGTGAGATAAGTAGAAGTGAGGTGAGTAGAGGTGAGATGGGTAGAAGTGAGGTGAGTAGAGGTGAGATGGGTAGAAGTGAGGTGAGCAGAGGTGAGATGGGTAGAAGTGAGGTGAGCAGAGGTGAGATGGGTAGAAGTGAGGTGAGCAGAGGTGAGATGGGTAGAAGTGAGGTGAGCAGAGGTGAGATAAGTAGAAGTGAGGTGAGCAGAGGTGAGATGGGTAGAAGTGAGGTGAGCAGAGGTGAGATGGGTAGATGTGAGGTGAGCAGAGGTGAGATAAGTAGAAGTGAGGTGAGCAGAGGTGAGATAAGTAGAAGTGAGGTGAGCAGAGGTGAGATAAGTAGAAGTGAGGTGAGCAGAGGTGAGATAAGTAGAAGTGAGGTGAGTAGAGGTGAGTTGGGTAGAAGTGAGGTGAGCAGAGGTGAGATAAGTAGAAGTGAGGTGAGCAGAGGTGAGATAAGTAGAAGTGAGGTGAGTAGAGGTGAGATGGGTAGAAGTGAGGTGAGTAGAGGTGAGATGGGTAGAAGTGAGGTGAGCAAAGGTGAGATGAGTAGAAGTGAGGTGAGCAGGTGAGATGGGTAGAAGTGAGGTGAGCAGGTGAGATGGGTAGAAGTGAGGTGAGCAGGTGAGATGGGTAGAAGTGAGGTGAGATGGGTAGAAGTGAGGTGAGCAGGTGAGATGGGTAGAAGTGAGGTGAGCAGGTGAGATGGGTAGAAGTGAGGTGAGATGGGTAGAAGTGAGGTGAGTAGAGGTGAGATGGGTAGAAGTGAGGTGAGTAGAGGTGAGATGGGTAGAAGTGAGGTGAGTAGAGGTGAGATGGGTAGAAGTGAGGTGAGTAGAGGTGAGATGGGTAGAAGTGAGGTGAGTAGAGGTGAGATGGGTAGAAGTGAGGTGAGTAGAGGTGAGATGGGTAGAAGTGAGGTGAGCAGAGGTGAGATAAGTAGAAGTGAGGTGAGCAGAGGTGAGATGGGTAGAAGTGAGGTGAGCAGAGGTGAGATGGGTAGAAGTGAGGTGAGCAGAGGTGAGATGTGTAGAAATGAGGTGAGCAGAGGTGAGATAAGTAGAAGTGAGGTGAGCAGAGGTGAGATGGGTAGAAGTGAGGTGAGCAGAGGTGAGATGGGTAGAAGTGAGGTGAGCAGAGGTGAGATGGGTAGAAGTGAGGTGAGCAGAGGTGAGATGGGTAGAAGTGAGGTGAGTAGAGGTGAGATGAGTAGAAGTGAGGTGAGCAAAGGTGAGAAGGGTAGAAGTGAGGTGAGCAAAGGTGAGAAGGGTAGAAGTGAGGTGAGCAGAGGTGAGATAAGTAGAAGTGAGGTGAGCAGAGGTGAGATAAGTAGAAGTGAGGTGAGCAGAAATGAGATGGGCAGAGGTGAGATGGGTAGAAGTGAGGTGAGCAGGTGAGATGGGTAGAAGTGAGGTGAGTAGAGGTGGGATGGGTAGAAGTGAGGTGAGCAAAGGTGAGATGGGTAGAAGTGAGGTGAGCAGAGGTGAGATAAGTAGAAGTGAGGTGAGCAGGTGAGAAGGGTAGAAGTGAGGTGAGCAGAGGTGAGATGGGTAGAAGTGAGGTGAGCAGAGGTGAGATGGGTAGAAGTGAGGTGAGTAGAGGTGAGATGGGTAGAAGTGAGGTGAGTAGAGGTGGGATGGGTAGAAGTGAGGTGAGCAAAGGTGAGATGGGTAGAAGTGAGGTGAGCAGAGGTGAGATAAGTAGAAGTGAGGTGAGCAGGTGAGAAGGGTAGAAGTGAGGTGAGCAGAGGTGAGATGGGTAGAAGTGAGGTGAGCAGAGGTGAGATGGGTAGAAGTGAGGTGAGCAGAGGTGAGATGGGTAGAAGTGAGGTGAGCAGAGGTGAGATGGGTAGAAGTGAGGTGAGCAGAGGTGAGATGGGTAGAAGTGAGGTGAGCAGAGGTGAGATGGGTAGAAGTGAGGTGAGCAGAGGTGAGATGGGTAGAAGTGAGGTGAGCAGAGGTGAGATAAGTAGAAGTGAGGTGAGCAGAGGTGAGATAAGTAGAAGTGAGGTGAGCAGAGGTGAGATGAGTAGAAGTGAGGTGAGCAGAGGTGAGATGGGTAGAAGTGAGGTGAGCAGAGGTGAGATGGGTAGAAGTGAGGTGAGCAAAGGTGAGATGAGTAGAAGTGAGGTGAGCAAAGGTGAGAAGGGTAGAAGTGAGGTGAGCAAAGGTGAGATGGGTAGAAGTGAGGTGAGCAAAGGTGAGAAGGGTAGAAGTGAGGTGAGCAAAGGTGAGAAGGGTAGAAGTGAGGTGAGCAGAGGTGAGATAAGTAGAAGTGAGGTGAGCAGAGGTGAGATAAGTAGAAGTGAGGTGAGCAGAAATGAGATGGGTAGAAGTGAGGTGAGCAGAGGTGAGATGGGTAGAAGTGAGGTGAGCAGGTGAGATGGGTAGAAGTGAGGTGAGCAGAGGTGAGATAAGTATAAGTGAGGTGAGCAGAGGTGAGATGGGTAGAAGTGAGGTGAGCAGGTGAGATGGGTAGAAGTGAGGTAAGCAAAGCCGAGATGGGTAGAAGTGAGGTGAGCAGAGGTGAGATGGGTAGAAGTGAGGTGAGCAGAGGTGAGATAAGTAGAAGTGAGGTGAGCAGAGGTGAGATTGGTAGAAGTGAGGTGAGCAGAGGTGAGATAAGTAGAAGTGAGGTGAGCAGAGGTGAGATAAGTAGAAGTGAGGTAAGCAAAGGTGAGATAAGTAGAAGTGAGGTGAGCAGAGGTGAGATAAGTAGAAGTGAGGTGAGCAAAGGTGAGATGAGTAGAAGTGAGGTGAGCAGAGGTGAGATAAGTAGAAGTGAGGTGAGCAGAGGTGAGATAAGTAGAAGTGAGGTGAGCAGAGGTGAGATAAGTAGAAGTGAGGTGAGCAGAGGTGAGATGGGTAGAAGTGAGGTGAGCAGAGGTGAGATGGGTAGAAGTGAGGTGAGCAGAGGTGAGATGGGTAGAAGTGAGGTAAGCAAAGCCGAGATTGGTAGAAGTGAGGTGAGCAAAGGTGAGATGGGTAGAAGTGAGGTGAGCAGAGGTGAGATAAGTAAAAGTGAGGTGAGCAGGTGAGATGGGTAGAAGTGAGGTGAGCAGGTGAGATGGGTAGAAGTGAGGTGAGCAGGTGAGATGAGTAGAAGTGAGGTGAGCAGAGGTGAGATAAGTAGAAGTGAGGTGAGCAGGTGAGATGGTAGAAGTGAGGTGAGCAGAGGTGAGATGGGTAGAAGTGATGTGAGCAGAGGTGAGATGGGTAGAAGTGAGGTGAGATGGGTAGAAGTGAGGTGAGATGGGTAGAAGTGAGGTGAGATGGGTAGAAGTGAGGTGAGCAGAGGTGAGATGGGTAGAAGTGAGGTGAGCAGAGGTGAGATAAGTAGAAGTGAGGTGAGCAGAGGTGAGATGGGAAGAAGTGAGGTGAGCAGAGGTGAGATGGGTAGAAGTGAGGTGAGCAGGTGAGATGGGTAGAAGTGAGGTGAGCAGAGGTGAGATGGGTAGAAGTGAGGTGAGCAAAAGTGAGATTGGTAGAAGTGAGGTGAGCAGAGGTGAGATTGGTAGAAGTGAGGTGAGCAAAGGTGAGATAAGAAGAAGTGAGGTGAGATGGGTAGAATTGAGGTACGCAAAGGTGAGATGGGTAGAAGTGAGGTGAGCAGAGGTGAGATGGGTAGAAGTGAGGTGAGCAGAGGTGAGATGGGTAGAAGTGAGGTGAGCAGAGGTGAGATGGGTAGAAGTGAGGTGAGCAGAGGTGAGATAAGTAGAAGTGAGGTGAGCAGGTGAGATGGGTAGAAGTGAGGTGAGCAGAGGTGAGATGGGTAGAAGTGAGGTGAGCAGAAGTGAGATGGGTAGAAGTGAGGTGAGCAAAGGTGAGAAGGGTAGAAGTGAGGTGAGCAAAGGTGAGAAGGGTAGAAGTGAGGTGAGCAAAGGTGAGATGGGTAGAAGTGAGGTGAGCAAAGGTGAGAAGGGTAGAAGTGAGGTGAGCAAAGGTGAGAAGGGTAGAAGTGAGGTGAGCAGAGGTGAGATAAGTAGAAGTGAGGTGAGCAGAGGTGAGATAAGTAGAAGTGAGGTGAGCAGAAATGAGATGGGTAGAAGTGAGGTGAGCAGAGGTGAGATGGGTAGAAGTGAGGTGAGCAGGTGAGATGGGTAGAAGTGAGGTAAGCAGAGGTGAGATAAGTATAAGTGAGGTCAGCAGAGGTGAGATGGGTAGAAGTGAGGTGAGCAGGTGAGATGGGTAGAAGTGAGGTGAGCAGAGGTGAGATAAGTATAAGTGAGGTCAGCAGAGGTGAGATGGGTAGAAGTGAGGTGAGCAGGTGAGATGGGTAGAAGTGAGGTGAGCAAAGGTGAGATGGGTAGAAGTGAGGTGAGCAGAGGTGAGATAAGTAGAAGTGAGGTGAGCAGAGGTGAGATAAGTAGAAGTGAGGTGTGCAGAGGTGAGATGGGTAGAAGTGAGGTGAGCAGAGGTGAGATGAGTATAAGTGAGGTGAGCAGAGGTGAGATTGGTAGAAGTGAGGTGAGCAGAGGTGAGATAAGTAGAAGTGAGGTGAGCAAAGGTGAGATGAGTAGAAGTGAGGTGAGCAGAGGTGAGATAAGTAGAAGTGAGGTGAGCAGAGGTGAGATAAGTAGAAGTGAGGTGAGCAGAGGTGAGATGGGTAGAAGTGAGGTAAGCAAAGCCGAGATTGGTAGAAGTGAGGTGAGCAAAGGTGAGATGGGTAGAAGTGAGGTGAGCAGAGGTGAGATAAGTAAAAGTGAGGTGAGCAGGTGAGATGGGTATAAGTGAGGTGAGCAGGTGAGATGGGTAGAAGTGAGGTGAGCAGGTGAGATGTGTAGAAGTGAGGTGAGCAGAGGTGAGATAAGTAGAAGTGAGGTGAGCAGAGGTGAGATAAGTAGAAGTGATGTGAGCAGAGGTGAGATGGGTAGAAGTGAGGTGAGCAGAGGTGAGATGGGAAGAAGTGAGGTGAGCAGAGGTGAGGTAAGTAGAAGTGAGGTGAGCAGAGGTGAGATGAGTAGAAGTGAGGTGAGCAGAGGTGAGATAAGTAGAAGTGAGGTGAGCAGAGGTGAGATAAGTAGAAGTGAGGTGAGCAGGTGAGATGGTAGAAGTGAGGTGAGCAGAGGTGAGATGAGTAGAAGTGAGGTGAGCAGAGGTGAGATGGGAAGAAGTGAGGTGAGCAGAGGTGAGGTAAGTAGAAGTGAGGTGAGCAGAGGTGAGGTAAGTAGAAGTGAGGTGAGCAGAGGTGAGAGGAGTAGAAGTGAGGTGAGCAGAGGTGAGATGAGTAGAAGTGAGGTGAGTAGAGGTGAGATGGGTAGAAGTGAGGTGAGTAGAGGTGAGATGGGTAGAAGTGAGGTACGCAAAGGTGAGATGGGTAGAAGTGAGGTGAGCAGGTGAGATGGGTAGAAGTGAGGTGAGCAGAGGTGAGATGGGAAGAAGTGAGGTAAGTAGAAGTGAGGTGAGCAGAGGTGAGATGAGTAGAAGTGAGGTGAGCAGAGGTGAGATAAGTAGAAGTGAGGTGAGCAGAGGTGAGATAAGTAGAAGTGAGGTGAGCAGGTGAGATGGTAGAAGTGAGGTGAGCAGAGGTGAGATGAGTAGAAGTGAGGTGAGCAGAGGTGAGATGGGAAGAAGTGAGGTGAGCAGAGGTGAGGTAAGTAGAAGTGAGGTGAGCAGAGGTGAGGTAAGTAGAAGTGAGGTGAGCAGAGGTGAGATGAGTAGAAGTGAGGTGAGCAGAGGTGAGATGAGTAGAAGTGAGGTGAGTAGAGGTGAGATGGGTAGAAGTGAGGTGAGTAGAGGTGAGATGGGTAGAAGTGAGGTACGCAAAGGTGAGAAGGGTAGAAGTGAGGTGAGCAGAGGTGAGATGGGTAGAAGTGAGGTGAGCAGAGGTGAGATGGGTAGAAGTGTGGTGAGCAGAGGTGAGATGGGTAGAAGTGAGGTGAGCAGAGGTGAGATGGGTAGAAGTGAGGTGAGCAGAGGTGAGATAAGTAGAAGTGAGGTGAGCAGGTGAGATGGGTAGAAGTGAGGTGAGCAGAGGTGAGATGGGTAGAAGTGAGGTGAGCAGAGGTGAGATGGGTAGAAGTGAGGTGAGCAGAGGTGAGATAAGTAGAAGTGAGGTGAGTAGAGGTGAGATAAGTAGAAGTGAGGTGAGTAGAGGTGAGATGGGTAGAAGTGAGGTGAGCAGAGGTGAGATGGGTAGAAGTGAGGTGAGCAGAGGTGAGATGGGTAGAAGTGAGGTGAGCAGAGGTGAGATAAGTAGAAGTGAGGTGAGCAGAGGTGAGATAAGTAGAAGTGAGGTGAGCAGAGGTGAGATGAGTAGAAGTGAGGTGAGCAGAGGTGAGATGGGTAGAAGTGAGGTGAGCAGAGGTGAGATGGGTAGAAGTGAGGTGAGCAAAGGTGAGATGAGTAGAAGTGAGGTGAGCAAAGGTGAGATGGGTAGAAGTGAGGTGAGCAAAGGTGAGATGAGTAGAAGTGAGGTGAGCAAAGGTGAGAAGGGTAGAAGTGAGGTGAGCAAAGGTGAGAAGGGTAGAAGTGAGGTGAGCAAAGGTGAGAAGGGTAGAAGTGAGGTGAGCAAAGGTGAGAAGGGTAGAAGTGAGGTGAGCAAAGGTGAGATGGGTAGAAGTGAGGTGAGCAAAGGTGAGATGAGTAGAAGTGAGGTGAGCAAAGGTGAGAAGGGTAGAAGTGAGGTGAGCAAAGGTGAGAAGGGTAGAAGTGAGGTGAGCAAAGGTGAGAAGGGTAGAAGTGAGGTGAGCAAAGGTGAGAAGGGTAGAAGTGAGGTGAGCAAAGGTGAGATGGGTAGAAGTGAGGTGAGCAAAGGTGAGATGAGTAGAAGTGAGGTGAGCAAAGGTGAGAAGGGTAGAAGTGAGGTGAGCAAAGGTGAGAAGGGTAGAAGTGAGGTGAGCAAAGGTGAGAAGGGTAGAAGTGAGGTGAGCAAAGGTGAGAAGGGTAGAAGTGAGGTGAGCAAAGGTGAGAAGGGTAGAAGTGAGGTGAGCAAAGGTGAGAAGGGTAGAAGTGAGGTGAGCAGAGGTGAGATAAGTAGAAGTGAGGTGAGCAGAGGTGAGATAAGTAGAAGTGAGGTGAGCAGAAATGAGATGGGCAGAGGTGAGATGGGTAGAAGTGAGGTGAGCAGAGGTGAGATAAGTAGAAGTGAGGTGAGCAGAGGTGAGATAAGTAGAAGTGAGGTGAGCAGAGGTGAGATGAGTAGAAGTGAGGTGAGCAGAGGTGAGATGGGTAGAAGTGAGGTGAGCAGAGGTGAGATGGGTAGAAGTGAGGTGAGCAAAGGTGAGATGAGTAGAAGTGAGGTGAGCAAAGGTGAGAAGGGTAGAAGTGAGGTGAGCAAAGGTGAGATGGGTAGAAGTGAGGTGAGCAAAGGTGAGAAGGGTAGAAGTGAGGTGAGCAAAGGTGAGAAGGGTAGAAGTGAGGTGAGCAAAGGTGAGAAGGGTAGAAGTGAGGTGAGCAAAGGTGAGAAGCGTAGAAGTGAGGTGAGCAGAGGTGAGATAAGTAGAAGTGAGGTGAGCAGAGGTGAGATAAGTAGAAGTGAGGTGAGCAGAAATGAGATGGGCAGAGGTGAGATGGGTAGAAGTGAGGTGAGCAGGTGAGATGGGTAGAAGTGAGGTGAGTAGAGGTGGGATGGGTAGAAGTGAGGTGAGCAAAGGTGAGATGGGTAGAAGTGAGGTGAGCAGAGGTGAGATAAGTAGAAGTGAGGTGAGCAGGTGAGAAGGGTAGAAGTGAGGTGAGCAGAGGTGAGATGGGTAGAAGTGAGGTGAGCAGAGGTGAGATGGGTAGAAGTGAGGTGAGCAGAGGTGAGATGGGTAGAAGTGAGGTGAGCAGAGGTGAGATGGGTAGAAGTGAGGTGAGCAGAGGTGAGATGGGTAGAAGTGAGGTGAGCAGAGGTGAGATAAGTAGAAGTGAGGTGAGCAGAGGTGAGATAAGTAGAAGTGAGGTGAGCAGAGATGAGATAAGTAGAAGTGAGGTGAGCAGAGGTGAGATGAGTAGAAGTGAGGTGAGCAGAGGTGAGATGGGTAGAAGTGAGGTGAGCAGAGGTGAGATGGGTAGAAGTGAGGTGAGCAAAGGTGAGATGAGTAGAAGTGAGGTGAGCAAAGGTGAGAAGGGTAGAAGTGAGGTGAGCAAAGGTGAGATGGGTAGAAGTGGGGTGAGCAAAGGTGAGAAGGGTAGAAGTGAGGTGAGCAAAGGTGAGAAGGGTAGAAGTGAGGTGAGCAGAGGTGAGATAAGTAGAAGTGAGGTGAGCAGAGGTGAGATAAGTAGAAGTGAGATGAGCAAAAATGAGATGGGTAGAAGTGAGGTGAGCAGAGGTGAGATGGGTAGAAGTGAGGTGAGCAGGTGAGATGGGTAGAAGTGAGGTGAGCAGGTGAGATGGGTAGAAGTGAGGTGAGCAGAGGTGAGATAAGTAGAAGTGAGGTGAGCAGAGGTGAGATTGGTAGAAGTGAGGTGAGCAGAGGTGAGATAAGTAGAAGTGAGGTGAGCAGAGGTGAGATAAGTAGAAGTGAGGTGAGCAGAGGTGAGATAAGTAGAAGTGAGGTGAGATGGGTAGAAGTGAGGTGAGCAGAGGTGAGATGGGTAGAAGTGAGGTAAGCAAAGCCGAGATTGGTAGAAGTGAGGTGAGCAAAGGTGAGATGGGTAGAAGTGAGGTGAGCAGAGGTGAGATAAGTAAAAGTGAGGTGAGCAGGTGAGATGGGTATAAGTGAGGTGAGCAGGTGAGATGAGTAGAAGTGAGGTGAGCAGAGGTGAGATAAGTAGAAGTGAGGTGAGCAGAGGTGAGATGGGTAGAAGTGAGGTGAGCAGGTGAGATGAGTAGAAGTGAGGTGAGCAGAGGTGAGATAAGTAGAAGTGAGGTGAGCAGAGGTGAGATAAGTAGAAGTGAGGTGAGCAGGTGAGATGGTAGAAGTGAGGTGAGCAGAGGTGAGATGAGTAGAAGTGAGGTGAGCAGAGGTGAGATGGGAAGAAGTGAGGTGAGCAGAGGTGAGGTAAGTAGAAGTGAGGTGAGCAGAGGTGAGATGAGTAGAAGTGAAGTGAGCAGAGGTGAGATAAGTAGAAGTGAGGTGAGCAGAGGTGAGGTAAGTAGAAGTGAGGTGAGCAGAGGTGAGATGAGTAGAAGTGAGGTGAGCAGAGGTGAGATGAGTAGAAGTGTGGTGAGCAGAGGTGAGATGGGTAGAAGTGAGGTGAGCAGAGGTGAGATGAGTAGAAGTGAGGTGAGCAGAGGTGAGATAAGTAGAAGTGAGGTGAGCAGAGGTGAGATAAGTAGAAGTGAGGTGAGCAGAGGTGAGATGAGTAGAAGTGAGGTGAGCAGAGGTGAGATAAGTAGAAGTGAGGTGAGCAGAGGTGAGATAAGTAGAAGTGAGGTGAGCAGAGGTGAGATAAGTAGAAGTGAGGTGAGCAGAGGTGAGATAAGTAGAAGTGAGGTGAGCAGAGGTGAGATAAGTAGAAGTGAGGTGAGCAGAGGTGAGATAAGTAGAAGTGAGGTGAGCAGAGGTGAGATGGGTAGAAGTGAGGTGAGCAGAGGTGAGATGGGTAGAAGTGAGGTAAGCAAAGCCGAGATTGGTAGAAGTGAGGTGAGCAGAGGTGAGATGGGTAGAAGTGAGGTGAGCAGAGGTGAGATAAGTAAAAGTGAGGTGAGCAGGTGAGATGGGTATAAGTGAGGTGAGCAGGTGAGATGGGTAGAAGTGAGGTGAGCAGGTGAGATGGGTAGAAGTGAGGTGAGCAGGTGAGATGAGTAGAAGTGAGGTGAGCAGAGGTGAGATAAGTAGAAGTGAGGTGAGCAGAGGTGAGATAAGTAGAAGTGAGGTGAGCAGGTGAGATGGTAGAAGTGAGGTGAGCAGAGGTGAGATGAGTAGAAGTGAGGTGAGCAGAGGTGAGATGGGAAGAAGTGAGGTGAGCAGAGGTGAGGTAAGTAGAAGTGAGGTGAGCAGAGGTGAGATGAGTAGAAGTGAGGTGAGCAGAGGTGAGATAAGTAGAAGTGAGGTGAGCAGAGGTGAGATAAGTAGAAGTGAGGTGAGCAGAGGTGAGGTAAGTAGAAGTGAGGTGAGCAGAGGTGAGATGAGTAGAAGTGAGGTGAGCAGAGGTGAGATGAGTAGAAGTGAGGTGAGCAGAGATGAGATAAGTAGAAGTGAGGTGAGCAGAGGTGAGATGAGCAGACGTGAGGTGAGCAGAGGTTAGATAAGTAGAAGTGAGGTGAGCAGAGGTGAGATAAGTAGAAGTGAGGTGAGCAGAGGTGAGATAAGTAGAAGTGAGGTGAGCAGAGGTGAGATAAGTAGAAGTGAGGTGAGCAGAGGTGAGATGAGTAGAAGTGAGGTGAGCAGAGGTGAGATAAGTAGAAGTGAGGTGAGCAGAGGTGAGATAAGTAGAAGTGAGGTGAGCAGAGGTGAGATGAGTAGAAGTGAGGTGAGCAGAGGTGAGATAAGTAGAAGTGAGGTGAGCAGAGGTGAGATAAGTAGAAGTGAGGTGAGCAGAGGTGAGATAAGTAGAAGTGAGGTGAGCAGAGGTGAGATGAGTAGAAGTGAGGTGAGCAGAGGTGAGATAAGTAGAAGTGAGGTGAGCAGAGGTGAGATAAGTAGAAGTGAGGTGAGCAGAGGTGAGATGCAGTGCCACGGTCACAACTGATGTCTATGCGGGCAGAATGGAGGGGGCGGGGCCTATGGCACAGGTAACTGTACGGCAGATATGCTGAGCTGGGGCGTGTGCTCCTTTCTCCCCCCGCAGTATACTCGCTGAGATACCCCGGCAGAGAGTCTCGGACCCACGAGCCCTTCCCCCAGAGCCTGGACCAGCTGGTGGATGACATCACAGAGGTGCTGCTGCCGCATCTCAGACAGAAGCCCTTCGCGTTTTTTGGGCACAGGTAAACGAAGCGCCTCCTATAGGTCCATGTGTTATATTATTTATATTTTGTTTAATGGCTCCTATAGGTACAATGTGTTATTTATATTTTATTTAATGCCTCCTATAGGTACAATGTGTTATTTTATTTATATTTTAATGGCTCCTATGGGTACAATGTGTTATTTTATTTATATTTTATTTAATGCCTCCTATAGGTACAATGTGTTGTTTATATTTTATTTAATGCCTCCTATAGGTACAATGTTATTTATATTTTATTTAATGCCTCCTATAGGTACAATGTGTTATTTTATTTATATTTTAATGGCTCCTATAGGTACAATGTGTTATTTTATTTATATTTTATTTAATGCCTCCTATAGGTACAATGTGTTATTTTATTTATATTTTATTTAATGCCTCCTATAGGTACAATGTGTTATTTTATTTATATTTTATTTAATGGCTCCTATAGGTACAATGTGTTATTTTATTTATATTTTATTTAATGCCTCCTATAGGTACAATGTGTTATTTTATTTATATTTTATTTAATGCCTCCTATAGGTACAATGTGTTATATTATTTATATTTTATTTAATGCCTCCTATAGGTACAATGTGTTATTTTATTTATATTTTAATGGCTCCTATAGGTACAGTGTGTTATTTTATTTATATTTTAATGCCTCCTATAGGTACAATGTGTTATTTTATTTATATTTTAATGGCTCCTATAGGTACAGTGTGTTATTTTATTTATATTTTAATGCCTCCTATAGGTACAATGTGTTATTTTATTTATATTTTAATGGCTCCTATAGGTACAGTGTGTTATTTTATTTATATTTTAATGCCTCCTATAGGTACAATGTGTTATTTTATTTATATTTTAATGGCTCCTATAGGTACAATGTGTTATTTTATTTATATTTTAATGGTTCCTATAGGTACAATGTGTTATTTTATTTATATTGTTAATGGGACAGGGCAGCGTTAAGGGTTAAAGTTGACCAAAACCTGGGATTTGGTCCACTCCCCGAGGCTTTGGGATGCTGCGTGGAAACCCCCCCCGCATTTTTCTCCTCTGTCCAATCAGCTTCTCCGGCCACGCATATTAATTAGGCTATCCCAGCTTTAACAGGTCGCCAGCGCATAACATCACTCGCATCCTTCGGCTGCGTGCGGCTATGCACAGCCATTCAGTTATGGGCATGGCCGCGCACAGGGATGCCGCCGGCTGCACATACGCCGCTGGCTCCTGAGAGCGAGATAATAATTTATTTAATAATTATTTAATAATTTATTTATTTAACAATTCTGGGCAAACTGCCCGGTTTCGGAGAGTGAATCTATGGGACCCCAGGGCCGGTTTTGGTCCACTTTAAACCCTTTAAAAAAATGGCGCAGGCCCCTCCTCAGTTATACCTGCCAGAGCACCAGCGATGGGAGCTGGTAGACCAGGGCTCAGAGGCCCAAATGGGCACTGGGCTCCTCTGTACCCTCCTGGCTGTTGGGCATGCAGATAATGGGGCCGGGGGGTTCCCCTGGGGCATCCCGAGTTGGAATGCCCTGCTGTGAGAAACCCCCCACGATCACCCCCCCCCCCCCAAAAAAAAAACACTCCCCTTTCTGGGGCTCCCGCGCCACACTCACCGATGCAAGCCACAAACGGGAATATGTCCCAACGCCCGGGGATGCGGCCACTCCGGCTCCCTGTGCCGGAGCTTTAATCTAAATAGAGCTTTGTGCCGTGCTTTAAAGTGGACCAAAACCCAGGATTTTGACTATCCTGGGTTTTGGTCCTTTCCCCCCGGGGCTTTGGGAAACCCCCCAGATCGCCAAAATCAACCCACCTCTTCCCGGTCCTACGGCGCATGCACGGCCGCTCGTCCAATCAGCGTGCTCAGAGCCGCTGGCGTCTCTGCATCTAAGACTAGCGACTCCAAGCGCGCTGGCGGCCGCATCTCCCGCTACCCTCTTCACAAATGCCTGACGCGGGCACGTGCCCTGCTAGAGGGATATCCGGGATGTGGCATGCGCCGTTGGACCGGGAAAGAAGGTAAGTGTGTGGGGGGACCTGGGGGTTTCACACAGTGGGGTATCACAATTTTGGATGCTCCGGGGGGAGGGATTCCCGGGCCGATCGCCGTGGGTTTTGGTCCACTTTTTAATATGCGCTGGTTGGAGCAGAGTCTGCACATGTGCCGCGGGAGCATTAGGAGGGGTGCCAGGTTGGGATGCCCCGGGGCAAAGACCGGGATATTGAAAAGTGCATGTCCTTAGTACGGCAGTTCTGATCCACTTAAAGTGGACCAAAACCCAGGATTTTGACTATCCTGGGTTTAGCTCCACTCCCCTGGGGCACCCCGATCGGGGATGCCCTGCTGTGCGAAACCCCCCAGATCCCCGCATCCAACTCACCACACCGCTGTCCTTTGGCGCGTGCGCAGCCGCTTGTCCAATCAGCGCGCTCGGAGCCGCTGAGCTATGGACGTCTAAGCAAAGTCTAAGCTCATCGGCTCTGAGCGCGCTGGCGGACGCATCTCGCGCTTCCCTCTAACCAGCTATTCACAAATGCCTGGCGCAGGCACACGCCCTAGAGGGATAGCGGGGATGCGGCTTGCGCATGCGCCATTGCATCGGGAATCAAGGGGAGTTTAAGGGCGACCTGGGGGGTTCACACAGCGGGGCATCCCGATTTTGGATGCCCGGGGGGGGGAATCGATCGGCCCAGGAATCTTATATATACCCGGGCCGATCCAGCTTGGTTTAGGTCCACTTTAAGCTTTTCTCGGAGAAGGACAATAAAAAAATGCCCCTTAAAGCGGAACAAAACCCAAGATTTTGAGTATCCTGTGTTTTTGTCCCTTGCCCCCTGGGCATCCCGTTTTGCCACCTCTTCCCATTCCAACAGCGCATGTGCGGGCTCTCGTCCAAACGCCGTGATGATGTCATTGCGACAAGCGGCTCTGATTTGCTTCAATGGGGAGCGAGAGTGGCGGCATCCCCGGTAGCACACACGCTCCCACCCTGGCCTATATGATTGTTGCCATGGCAGCCTGAGGGTGCAGGGGATGCGGCCACTTTCACTCCCCACTGTAACCAATCAGAGCCGTTTGACGAATGGCGGTCACGGCAAACTGGCTCTGATTGGACGAGAGCCGTTGGAATGGGGAAAGATGAGTAAGTACCGGTGACCTGGGGGGGATCACACAAATTCGGGTGCCCTGGCTGCCCTGCGTTTTGTTCCGCTTTAATGATAGTCATGTCCTTTTATGCGAATAAAGTGGACCAAAACCCAGGATTTTGACTGTCCTCGCATCTCGCGCTTCCCTCTAACAGGGAGCATGCCCGCGTCGGCCATTCACAAATGACTTGTACGTGCCCTGCTAGAGGGATAGCGGGGATGCGTCAGCAGGGGCGACCTAGAGGGTTTCACACAGCGGGGCATCCCGATTGTGGATGCCCAGCGGGGATGGAATGGATCCAGCTCGGTTTTGGTCCACTTTAAGCTTTTCTCCGAGAAGGACGATAAAAAAAAAATGTCCCTTAAAGCGGAACAAAACCCAAGATTTTGACTATCCTGTGTTTTTGTCCCTTGCCCCAAGGGCATCCCTTTTTGGCTCTTCTTCCCAGTCCAGCAGCGCATACACGGGCTCTCATCCAAACGGCGTGATGATGTCATTGTGGCAAGCAGCTCTGATTTGCTTCAATGGGGAGCGAGAGCGGCGGCATCTCCAGCAGCAGCGCACACGCTTCCATCCCGGCCTATCTGAATGTCGCTGTCGCTGTCGCAAGCCTGAGGGTGCAGGGGATGCGGCCGCTCTCACTCCGCACTGCAACGAGAGCCGCTGCAACGGGGAAAGGTGAGTAAATACCGGCGACCTGGGGGGTTTCACACAAATTCGGATGCCTCAGGATTCGGGCACCCCCACTGAAGTGGACCAAAACCCAGGATAGTCAGAATCCTGGGTGTTGGTCCACTTTAAGAAGAACATTTAACCCCCATCACGTACTACGTGGGTCATTTTCTTTTTTGGATGCCCCAGGTGAGGCCGGTAACCGGCTGCCCTGTGTTTTGTTCCGCTTTAATGATGGTCGTGTCATTTCCTTTTTCTTCTTTAGTTTTGGGTCTTTCTGCAGTTTTCTAACAGCGGTGAGACTGAAGGAGAAGCACAACCTGGAGCCCGTCCACCTCTTTGTGTCCGGAGCGTCTGCCCCCCACGTAAGTGCAAGTCCTCGGTTTAGGGCAGCTTGGAGGTAGAGTCTGGACCTGACCTTTGGTTCGGCCCTTACAGGGGTCTAAATGACACCTAAAGGAGACCCAGAATGTAGCCCTTTAAGCCAGAGGTAGGTGCTGGTGCACACATTTGCAAACGCATGTGGAAACCACGTGTCCCATTAAGGTGCACCTCACCGCGGTCCTACGGCGCATGCGTGGCTGCTCGTCCAATCAGCGCGCTCGGAGCCGCTGAGCTATGGACGTCTAACCCGACGTCTTGGCTCAGAGCATGCTGGCGGCCGCATCTCACGCTTCCCTCTAACAGGGAGCGCGCCATGCCAGAGGGACAGCGGGGATGCGGCCGTGGCTCGCGCATGCGCCTTTGGACCAGGATTAAGGTAAGTGTAGCGAACAACCTGGGGGGTTTCACACAGCGGGGCATCCTGATTTCGGATGCCCCGTGGGGAGGGAAACTATAAGATTTATTAATTTATATATATAGATTATAGATTTATTAATCTATAAGATTCCCGGGCCGATCCAGCTGGGATTTGGTCCACTTTAAAGTTACTATCCTGGGTTTT
The DNA here is from genome assembly GCA_027917425.1 of Gastrophryne carolinensis. Taxonomy (NCBI): domain Eukaryota; kingdom Metazoa; phylum Chordata; class Amphibia; order Anura; family Microhylidae; genus Gastrophryne; species Gastrophryne carolinensis. The sequence goes on along the minus strand of CM051239.1, from coordinate 6,321,777 downwards.
GGTCCACTTCGGTGGGGCACCCTGATCGCGGGTGCCCCGCTGTGTGAAACCCCCCAGAACGCCCGGAAACACTCACCTCCCCACGCTCCTACGTGGGCGCTCGTCCAATCAGAGAGCTCAAGAGCCGCTGTGGTATGAACGTACAAGTGGCGTCCAACCACAGCGGCTCTGAGCGCTGGGAGCCGCGTCTCGCGCTTCCCTCTAACAGGGAGCGCGCCCGCGCCGGCCATTCACAAACGGCGTCCTGCTAGAGAGAAGCGCGAGACGTGGCCCACGCATGCGCCGTTGGAACGGGGTTAAGGTAAGGTTTGTGGACGTCCTGGGGGGTTCCACACAGCGGGGCATCCCGATTTCGGATGCCCCTCAGGGAGGGATCTGATCTGAATCTTATAGATTCCCGGGCCGATCCCCCCTTGGGTGTTGGTCCACTTTAAGGAGGAACTTCAGAGACCCTGGAGTCTAAAAGACTCCTGGACCGTCTGAGTTCCTGCGCTCGGGGCTTCCCGAATTGGGATGCCCCACATTGTGAAACCCCCTCTAGATACCCAGATCCACTCACCTTCTCCCGAGCCATTGTCGCGTCTCTGCGCAGCGGCCGCATCCCCGCACACCTGTAGCCGTGCCCGTGACCCGGCTTTCTGAATGAGCGGCGCGGGCACGTCTTGGCTGTAAGGTGAGCGGGGGATGCGGCTGACGGTGCATTCGGCTCCCTTCCGTCCAGGCAGCTTATCCGTCAAAGGCGCCGACGGGACACTCAGCCAATCAGCGCGCTTGCTTTCAGCTTGAGCCGGCCTCGTGGGAGCGACTGGAAGGTGAGTTGATCGGGTGACCTGGGTGAATACACACAGCGGGGCGTCACAATTCGGGATGCCGCCGCACAGAGGGAAAGTTAAATACTTGTGTGTTGTTCCTCTTTAAAGGGGACCAAAACCCAGGATTTTGAATATGTTAGGTTTAACCCCCTCTGATCGGGGATGCCCCGCTGTGTGTATTCCCCCAGGTTGCCCGATAGACTCACCTTCCAGTCGCTCCCACGGGGCAGGCTTGAGCTGAAAGCGGGTGCGCTGATTGGCTGAGCGGGATGCACTCGCTGTCACTCAGATCGCCGAAACATACCTCTTCCCCGTACTACGCTGCATGTGTGGCCGCTCGTCCAATCAGCGCGCTCGGATCCGTTGACGTCACTTCCTCTAAGCCTTTGTCAAAGTCGAGCGGCTCCGAGGGCGCTGACAGCCACATCCCCCGCTTCCCTCTAACACGGAGCGCTCCCGCCATTCACAAATGCCTGGCGCAGGCACGCGCCCTGCTAGAGGGATAGCGGGGATGCGGACAAGGCTTGCGCATGCGCCGTTGGACCGGAAAGAAGGTGAGTTTATGAGCGACCGGGGGGTTTCACACAGCGGGGCATCCTGATATTGGCTGGGAGGGAATCGACTGGCCCGGGAATCTTATAGAGAGCCCAAGTTGTTATGGCTGATCTGGGGGGTAACACACAGCAGGGCATTCCAAAACTGGATGCCCTGGGAGGGAGGGGGGGGGAGTCCAGGGGCCGGTTCTTACATTCCAGGACCGGTTGCTCAGGCTTTTGTTCTGCTTTAAAGCGGACCAGAACCCACGTATTTCGGCCCGGGAATCTATAAAATTCCCTCCTCCCGGGACGTCCAAAATCGGGATGCCCCTATGCGTAAAAGCCCCCTGGTCACCCATAAACTCACCTTCTTTCCCCGTCCAACGGCGCATGTGCGAGCAGCTATTCCTCTAGCAGGGCACGCTCCTTGTTAGAGGGAAGTGGGGGATGCAGCCGCCAGCGCCCTTTGATCCACCCACCTTAGACGAATGGGCGGGAGTGGATCTGAGCGCGTTGATTGGACGAGCGGCCGCACATGCGCTGTAGGACCGAGAAGAGGTGAGTCGCACTCGGCGATCTGGGGGGGTATCACACAGCGAGGTATCCCCAATCGGGGTGCCCCGGAGGAAAGGACCAAAACACAGAATAGTCAAAATTCTGGGTTTAAGTGTTGATGTCCATTCGCCACGCCCACTTCCAGCCAGCCGCCATCTTTTTCATTTGCGTCACACGGGGTCACATTTGGGCGGAGTTTGCGGACACTTGAGTCCGGTTGCTTTGACTTGTGACTACTGGTGTTTTTTTTTTTTTTTTTACCTTTTGTTAGTCGCAGGCCCGTCGCTCTTCTAAGAAGAAATCGGAAATGAGCGACGAGGAGTTTTTGAAGTGGATGGCGGCGACGCAGGGGACCCCCGCTGAGCTCCTGCAGAACAAGGAGGCCATGCAGCTCTTCCTGCCGCCGCTGAAAGCCGACCTAAACATCCTGGAGAATGCCGTGTAAGTGTGAGCCCAGGTATTGCGCAATCAATCAAGTCCAGGTATTGCGCAATCAATCAAGTCCAGGTATTGCGCAGTCAATCAAGTCCAGGTATTGCGCAATCAATCAAGTCCAGGTATTGCGCAATCAATCAAGTCCAGGTATTGCGCAATCAATCAAGTCCAGGTATTGCGCAATCAAGTCGGGATAGGAGGTACAGCACTGCCCATGTGTTCAAATAAAGAGCAAAGTAATAGAAGGAACCACAGAGAGAAAGAGAAATAAAGAGAAAAGTAATAGATGGAATGACAGAAAGAAAGAGAAATAATGTAATAGAAGAAATGACAGAAAGAAAGAGAAATAATGTAATAGAAGAAATGACAGAAAGAAAGAGAAATAATGTAATAGAAGGAAATAATGTAATAGAAGGAATGACAAGAAAGTAAGAGAAATAAGGATCAAAGCAATAGAAGGAATGACAGAAATATAGAGAAATAATGTAATAGAAGGAATGGCAGAAAGAAAGAGAAATAAAGAGCAAAGTAATAGAAGGAATGATGGAAAGAGAGAAATAAAGTAATAGAAGGAATGGCAGAAATAAAGAGCAAAGTAATAGAAGGAATGATGGAAAGAAAGAAATAAAGTAATAGAAGGAATGATGGAAAGAAAGAGAAATAAAGTAATAGAAGGAATGGCGGAAAGAAAGAGAAATAAAGAGCAAAGTAATAGAAGGAATGACAGCAAAAAAGAGAAATAAAGTAATAGAAGGAATGGCGGAAAGAAGGAGAAATAAAAATAAATAAAGTAATAGGAATGACGGAAAGAAAGAGAAATAAAAAGAAATAAAGTAATAGGAATGACGGAAAGAAACAGAAATAAAGTAATAGAAGGAATGGCAGAAAGAAAGAGAAATAAAGTAATAGAAGGAATGGCAGAAAGAAAGAGAAATAAAGTAATAGAAGGAACGACAGAAAGAAAGAGAGATAAAGAGCAAAGTAATAGAAGGATCAGCGTAGAGCGTCTGCGGCCCGCACATGCCCTGTTGGATCAGGTATCGGGTTTTACCAGGAAGTCAGACGAATCTGGATGCCCCAGAGAGGGAATTTTAGGCGGCCCTGGAGTCTTTTAGATTCCAGGACCGCCTGGGATGGGTTTTGGTCCATGTCCAGTCCTGTACCTGGATGTCTCCTCTTCTCAGTATAACTCCAGCTGCTGCTTGGAGTCCTCAGAGGTTGGTTAGAGAACATTAGTGACCAAACGGCATCATGGAAACCAAGAATCACAGCAGACAGCTCAGGGATAAAGAGTGTGTGTGTTTGTGTGTGTGTGTGTGCACACATAATATCTCTTCATATGTAGGAGGGGCTTATCTCCTATCTGACTTGATTTAGAAATGACTCCTAAATATAAAAACAACATTTTACCTCCGCAGCTTCGAGAAGCCACCGTCTCCGATCCTCTCGTGCGGTCTGACGTGTTTTGATGGCACTAAAGATGTTCCTCACGATTTAGCTGGTAAGAGGTTCATAGTACTCGGAGGCAACACTGGTCGTCTTAGAGGGGCCCCATATTCCTGCAGAGCGGAGGGTTCGCTTCCCAGCATTCTCTTTAAATTTCAGGCTGACAAACAGGAGCTTAAAGCAGAAAAAATTTCCAGCGCGGCCTGGAAATCTTTTAGATTCCAGGGCCGGCCACTGACCTCCCCCGGGGAATCCCAAATTGTCATGCCCCGCTGTGTGAACCCCCCTCCTTGATCACCAGTAAAAGCTTACCTGTTCCCGGTCCAACGGTGCATACGCAGGCTCTCATCCAATCAGAGCCGTTGGCCGTGCCTATGTCATTCTGCAAACATGTTTAGCACAATTTAATAAAAAAAGAAAGTAGTTGGTGATGTCTTCCACAGCAAAGGACTCTGGGAAGGTAGAAGTGGCCACACTGGGCCCATGGGTTTCTATTCTGGAAATGGGCTTTTCCTCTGATCCTTAGTTCACATAATAATAATATATATTATAATGAAGTCTAGTGAGCAAGAGACAGGAGATGACAGGGGCCCCCTCACCCTTCACAGACTAAATGTAACAATCCTCATCTGTGATTCACAGAGAAAGCCGGAGACTTGTGGATTACATGCTCGCACGTGTGAACAGAAGAAAAAAAAAAAGCTAGTTCACCTCTGGGAGGGTCTATAGGAAGCTGCCCCATTCTGGGTGGGGGGGGGGGGGGTTTCCTGGGAGTCACTCCACTCTCACGTTTTCCTGCGTTTCCTCTGCAGCCTGGAAGGAGCTGACCAGCGGAGATTTCAGTATCCACATGCTGCCCGGGGGACATTTTTACCTGAAGGACCCAGCAAACGAGAGGAGCCTCATCCAGCACATTGCCAAGTACCTGGAGGCGGCCGAGCTGGATTATTTCTAATGGACACGCCCCCCATATGCCCGCTCCAATGGCGATGTAAGATGGCAACAAGACAAGTGTGATTTTCCATATGTGATAGAAGCAAAGTGGTGCAACTGCCAGCGGCCGCATGGAGGGGAGGGAAGCTAGAGCCAGCGGCCGCATGGAGGGGAGGGAAGCTAGAGCCAGAGGCCACATGGAGGGGGGGGGTGCTAGAACCAGCAAACGCATGGCGGGGGGGGGAGCTAGAGCCAGCGGCCGCATGGAGGGGAGGGAAGCTAGAGCCAGCGGCCGCATGGAGGGGAGGGAAGCTAGAGCCAGCGGCCGCATGGAGGGGAGGGAAGCTAGAGCCAGCGGCCGCATGGAGGGGAGGGAAGCTAGAGCCAGCGGCCGCATGGAGGGGAGGGAAGCTAGAGCCAGCAGCCGCATGGAGGGGAGGGAAGCTAGAGCCAGTAGCCGCATGGAGGGGAGGGAAGCTAGAGCCAGTAGCCGCATGGAGGGGAGGGAAGCTAGAGCCAGAGGCCACATGGAGGGGGGGGGGAGCTAGAACCAGCAAACGCATGGAGGGGAGGGAAGCTAGAGCCAGCGGCCGCATGGAGGGGAGGGAAGCTAGAGCCAGCGGCCGCATGGAGGGGAGGGAAGCTAGAGCCAGCGGCCACATGGAGGGGAGGGAAGCTAGAGCCAGCGGCCGCATGGAGGGGAGGGAAGCTAGAGCCAGCGGCCGCATGGAGGGGAGGGAAGCTAGAGCCAGCGGCCACATGGAGGGGGTGGAGCTAGAGCCAGCGGCCGCATGGGGTGGGGGGGGGAACTAGAGCCAGCGGCCGCATGGAGGGGGGGGGGAGCTAGAGCCAGCGGCCGCATGGAGGGGGGGGGGGAGCTAGAGCCAGCGGCCGCATGGAGGGGGGGGGAGCTAGAACCAGCAGCCGCATGGAGGGGAGGGAAGCTAGAGCCAGTAGCCGCATGGAGGGGAGGGAAGCTAGAGCCAGCGGCCGCATGGAGGGGAGGGAAGCTAGAGCCAGCGGCCGCATGGAGGGGAGGGAAGCTAGAGCCAGCGGCCGCATGGAGGGGAGGGAAGCTAGAGCCAGCGGCCGCATGGAGGGGAGGGAAGCTAGAGCCAGCGGCCGCATGGAGGGGAGGGAAGCTAGAGCCAGCGGCCGCATGGAGGGGGGGGAAGCTAGAGCCAGCGGCCGCATGGAGGGGAGGGAAGCTAAAGCCAGCGGCCGCATGGAGGGGGTGGAGCTAGAGCCAGCGGCCACATGGAGGGGGTGGAGCTAGAGCCAGCGGCCACATGGAGGGGGTGGAGCTAGAGCCAGCGGCCACATGGAGGGGGTGGAGCTAGAGCCAGCGGCCACATGGAGGGGGTGGAGCTAGAGCCAGCGGCCACATGGAGGGGGTGGAGCTAGAGCCAGCGGCCACATGGAGGGGGTGGAGCTAGAGCCAGCGGCCACATGGAGGGGGTGGAGCTAGAGCCAGCGGCCACATGGAGGGGGTGGAGCTAGAGCCAGCGGCCACATGGAGGGGGTGGAGCTAGAGCCAGCGGCCACATGGAGGGGGTGGAGCTAGAGCCAGCGGCCACATGGAGGGGGGGGGGGAGGAGTAGTCTGAACTGAATGAGTGGCCAAGAATCTCCTCTGTTCAATAGAAAGACCTACATTTTCATCTACCAAAATTTGTGCCAAAATCTATTTGCCACATTTCTCCGCAGAAATTATTTGAAAAAATAATAAATGGATGACATCACTCACTGTGTCCATATAAGGAAAGGGCGGGGTTTCACCCGTCTCATGCTGCCTGCAGACAGGAAGTGTCTTCTGACTATGCCGCTCTGCATTCTGGGGTTGCTGTCCTTTTCCTGACCTCAGCTCTTCTCTGTCTGTGCAAAGCACAGCTATAACCCGCCCCCTGCACTTTATCCCGCTCTCCTCAGTATGTGATGCTTCTGAGGCAAGATGGCGGCGCCCGTATCCTAGAGTCCTGAACAGAGTTGCAGCCCAGCGGGGGGAAAGAATAATAAACAGTGACTAAAAACTGAAAATATATTAATTTTAGATGCTGGGGAATCGTTTTTTTAAAGGTTTGTTGAGTCATGATGAAGGTCCGGTTTAAGCTTTACTAAAGGCCATGACATCAGATTGGCTAAGTAAAGGTGAGTGAATAAGGAAATCCGGGGGGAATCACACGGGGCGTCCCAAATCAGGATATCCCAGAGGGGAGCACAACCGGATAATGAAATTCCTGGTGATTGTTTTCTCTTTAAAGAGGACCAAAAACCCACCTCAGCCAGCTCTTCCTCTGGACATCCGTATTTGGGGTGCCCCGCATTGTAAACTCCTCTGGTGTTGCCACTAAAGCGGAACAAAACCCACATTTTTAAACTAGCATCCCCTGAATTGCTTCCCCCATGAGAGTGTTTCTCTGTGGCTGGTGTACACTTACAAAGTCATATAAGGCGGGTGCCAGGACCGCGGTGGCGCCGCTGTAAATCCAATGGCAGAATAGGACCGGCACTCCAATCAATGCTGTAGATGTCTGTGTTTAATCACAAACAAGCGTTCCAGAAAATAGCACAAAACAGATGGATATAGTCCATATGATGGCACTTAAACCGGACCTTCACCATGATTTAATGAAAAGCCCAAACTCTTAAAAAACAATTCCTCAGCATCTAAAATTAATATATTTTACATGTTTAGTCACTAATTTATTATACTTTCCCCCACTGGGCTGCAACTCTGTTCGGGAATTTAGGATACGGGCGCCGCCATCTTGACTCAGAAGCATCACACTTACTGAGGAGAGGAGAGTGGGATAAGGTACAGGGGGGCGGGTTATAGCTGTGCTTTGCTCAGACAGAGCAGAGCTGGGGTCAGGGAAAGGTCAGCAGTCCCAGAATGCAGAGCAGCACAGTCACTTCCTGTTTGCAGGCACTTCCTGTTTGCAGGCTGCCTGCAAAAATGGCAGCTTCCATAAGCCGCCATCTTGGATGTTTAAAGGCTTATAAAATGCAGTAGATGCAGGTAGGATGATTTTTAATGTGAGCAATCTGTATGTACAGGGTGTGGGAAACATATAAGATAGACTCTTATTTAGAGTGAAGGTCCGCTTTAACAGTCTCAAAGTAAACCAACGTTTCGGGGGTCAGAAGCCCCCTTTATCAAGGTGGACTGTCAAACCGTGACGGTGATGCCCCAGGTCTAGATATACCCAGTAAAGAATTTGAAATTCCCGCCTGACGTCATAATGACATCAGCGGGGTATTCTGCATTAGAAGCTATTGTACAAAAACATAATACAAACATGAAAATTACTCACTTATACCCGTCAGGGCTCCCGATCCGTGGAGCCCCGTCACCGCTGGACCCACGCGCGGCGGTGCCCCGTCTGTCATGGAGGACAGGGACTACGTCAGCCAGGCCAAAAAGCCGGCCTGGTAACTGATGACGTGGCAGCGAACACGATCCTATTGGTTCGCGGTCACTGCCACTGTCATCAGGACGTGTGACAGACGGCGCACACTCAGGAGCCGCAGCCCCAGACTTGGGAGGCTGCGATCTCCAGAGGAGCGCCCCACGGATCTGGCGGCATCCCTTTGGTGGCGATGACAGCAAAAGTGCTCAGGGATATAAGTGCAAACAAGAACTTATGAGCATTATAGAAACAATAAGAAAAAAAAAAGAAGAGTCTTGTTAGTGGTGGGGACTGCGGAATGATTAAGGGGGAAAGGGAGACTAACAGGGGGTGAACAAAGGGGCCTATTAGGATGTAGAGCGGGACCCCTAAAGGGACAAGGGAGCAATCGTTTCATGTTTGTATTATGTTTTTGTACAATAGCTTCTAATGCAGAATACCCCTCTGATGTCATTATGACATCAGGCGGGAATTTCAAATTCTTTACTGGGTATATCTAGACCTGGGGCATCACAGGCACGGTTTGACAGTCCACCTTGATAAAGGGGGCTTCTGACCCCCGAAACGTTGGTTTACTTTGAGACTGTTAAGTGCCATCATATGGACTATATCCATCTGTTTTGTGCTATTTTCTGGAACGCTTGTTTGTGATTAAACACAGACATCTACAGCATTGATTGGAGGGCCGGTCCTATTCTTCCATTCCCCCATGAAGAGTAATTTTTGCCAATTCTCACTGCTCCTGCTTCGCTCTAATCCCAGATAACGGCGCCTGTTTTATCTGTAAAGCTCCGCCTCCTCCATTCATTGCCACTGTTGTGTGTGGCGATGATGTCATTGCCACTGTTGTGTGTGGCGATGATGTCATTGCCACTGTTGTGTGTGGCGATGATGTCATTGCCACTGTTGTGTGTGGCAATGATGTCATTGCCACTGTTGTGTGTGGCGATGATGTCATTGCCACTGTTGTGTGTGGCAATGATGTCATTGCCACTGTTGTGTGTGGCGATGATGTCATTGCCACTGTTGTGTGTGGCGATGATGTCATTGCCACTGTTGTGTGTGGCGATGAGGTCATCGCCACTGTTGTGTGTGGCGATGATGTCATTGCCACTGTTGTGTGTGGCGATGATGTCATCGCCACGCTTATGCAATGACTGATCACCTGCAAACATACAGAGAGGGAGAGCGAAAAAACAGCGTTTGATAAGATAAGCAAAAATATCCATTTCTATTTCTACACCCTATGAAGAGAGTATCGGCAGGGGCTTTGGTAAAAATTATTTCACAAGTTTGGTGGGTTTTGGTCCGCTTTAAGTCGCCGTGGCACATGTGTGGCGTCTGCAGATACAAGCATGCACGGTTGGAGGATGCCGTGCCATGCGAGTGAAGATCGAGGTATCTGCCTAACCGACAGGGCATCCCAAATCATTTCATTTTAGGGGCATCTTAAAAGCAATTCTTCTGGGTTTGGAACCCCTGGGATAGTGAGTTTTCTTACCCTGCTCCCAGGGCGCATGCACGAGCTCCCGGCCAATCAGAATAGATTCCCTTTCATATCAAGGCCTACCAATGAATGGATGGGGAGGGGAACCGGGTGAGTCTCCAGATGCACCAACCTGCCGTCAGTCAATCAGATATGCCGGGAGGGGGTGTGCAGAACAGACCGGGGCCCCAAACATGCGCCATGGGAGCATGGATCAAGGTAAGAATTCAGGTGACCTCATGGGTTTCAGAAACAGGGGCATCCCAAAAAAAAGACTTGGTCAGCTCACGTTCTGGCCTCCAGCCAGTGACAGCGCATACACTTGCCCAGATTAAATTCTACATGCTGAATAAAACTGCAATAATGCAGACCTAAACCCCACATCCTGGGTTGTGGTCTGCTTTAATGCAGTATTTATTTTACCTTAGGTTTTTTATTTTTTTTTATAATAGGGCCCACACTCCTTAAAAGTTAAACATTTTACTGAATATCCATTAAAAGCATCTCACACAGGTAATAAAGCAGCCATAAAAGATAATCATACTGGACCCAGGCAGATAATATATGAGGAAGTGATAAGCATCGGTTGACTTGACTTTTCTTCCTCTTATTAACTTTTAATGAGTGCTGACCATCCTCTTGGTTGGGGGCTTGAGACTGGGTTGAGCACCCTATTATTGTTGGCCAGTGTGCATCTAATCCTCCCCTCAGAAACCTTTTATTTTTTGTCTTATTTGGGAGGCACCAGTGTCTGAACCCCCCTGTGATCACTTACCTCGGTCTATGCTCCCACAGAGCGTGTGCAGGCTCTTGCCCAATCAGAACTCACCTCAATACAAATTCATTCCTGTCAATGAGACATCGGTGGCCAGTGCGGAGACATTGGTTCTCCTTCCTATTGTCTCCTGTGCTCACAACACTTGGCTTAAACCTCATGGCATCTAGTTTTGTATTGTTCTCTGTACTATATGCTTTGCCTTGTCTGTATTCACACCTTGTAAAGCGCTACGGAAGATGATGGCGCTATATAAACAAACAACAACAATACTTTGTACAGCGCTACAGAAGATGATGGCACTATATAAATAAACAATAATAATGCTTTGTACGACGCTACGGTGCATGTGTGGCCTCTCGTCCAATCAGCGCGCTCGGATCCGCTCCCGGCCCTTCGTCTAAGGCGAACGGATCCAAGTGCGCTGGCGGCCGCATCTCCCGCTACACTCTAGGATTGTGGCCGCCATTGACAAATGCCTGGCGTGGGCACGCGCCTTGCCAGAGGGATAGCGGGGATGCGGCCTCGTGTGCCGTTGGACCGGGAAAGAAGGTGAGTTTATGGGTGACCTGGGGGGTTTCACATATTTGGGTTTCATATCTGGGTTTCCAGATTCGGGATGCCCCGGGGGAGGGAATCAATCGGCCCGAAAATCTTAGATTCCTGGGCCGATCTTCGTTGGTACTTTAAAGTGGATCAAAACCCATGCCGATTGGCCTGGGAATCTTAGATTCCCGGTCCAACGGCGCATGTGCGAGCCGCATCCCCGTTATCCCTCCAGCAGGGCACGTGCCTGCACCAGGCATTTGTGATTGGCCGGCGCGGACACACTCCCTGTTAGAGTGAAGCAGGGGATGCGGCCACCAGCACACTCAGAACCACTGGCCTTAGACGAAGGCATACACAACATGACCTCAGCGGCTCCAAGCGCCCCGATTGGACGAGCGGCCGTACATGTGCCGTAGGACCGGGCAGAGGTGAGTTGCACTCATTGACCTGGGGGGGTTTCACACAGTGGGGCACCCCCAATCGGGGATTAGGACCAAAACCCAGGATAGTCAAAATCCTGGGTTTTGGTCCACTTTAAGCACCTAAGCATGCTCATCATTGCTGCTGCACCCAGCTACATGACGTACGTTCACGGCGATAGCCATTCAAGCATTTGGGGGTTCCTCGGGGGTCTAGAGGACAGTACAGGGCGAATTTGGGGGTTCCTCAGGGGTCTAGAGGACAGTACAGGGCAAATGTGTGGGTTCCTCGGGGGTCTAGAGGACAGTACAGGGCGAATTTGGGGGTTCCTCAGGGGTCTAGAGGACAGTACAGGGCAAATGTGTGGGTTCCTCGGGGGTCTAGAGGACAGTACAGGGCAAATGTGTGGGTTCCTCGGGGGTCTAGAGGACAGTACAGGGCAAATGTGTGGGTTCCTCGGGGGTCTAGAGGACAGTACAGGGCAAATGTGTGGGTTCCTCGGGGGTCTAGAGGACAGTACAGGGCAAATGTGTGGGTTCCTCGGGGGTCTAGAGGACAGTACAGGGCAAATGTGTGGGTTCCTCGGGGGTCTAGAGGACAGTACAGGGCAAATGTGTGGGTTCCTCGGGGGTCTAGAGGACAGTACAGGGCAAATGTGTGGGTTCCTCGGGGGTCTAGAGGACAGTACAGGGCAAATGTGTGGGTTCCTCGGGGGTCTAGAGGACAGTACAGGGCAAATGTGTGGGTTCCTCGGGGGTCTAGAGGACAGTACAGGGCAAATGTGTGGGTTCCTCGGGGTCTAGAGGACAGTACAGGGCAAATGTGTGGGTTCCTCGGGGGTCTAGAGGACAGTACAGGGCAAATGTGTGGGTTCCTCGGGGGTCTAGAGGACAGTACAGGGCAAATGTGTGGGTTCCTCGGGGGTCTAGAGGACAGTACAGGGCAAATGTGTGGGTTCCTCGGGGGTCTAGAGGACAGTACAGGGCAAATGTGTGGGTTCCTCGGGGGTCTAGAGGACAGTACAGGGCAAATGTGTGGGTTCCTCGGGGGTCTAGAGGACAGTACAGGGCAAATGTGTGGGTTCCTCGGGGGTCTAGAGGACAGTACAGGGCAAATGTGTGGGTTCCTCGGGGGTCTAGAGGACAGTACAGGGCAAATGTGTGGGTTCCTCGGGGGTCTAGAGGACAGTACAGGGCAAATGTGTGGGTTCCTCGGGGGTCTAGAGGACAGTACAGGGCAAATGTGTGGGTTCCTCGGGGGTCTAGAGGACAGTACAGGGCAAATGTGTGGGTTCCTCGGGGGTCTAGAGGACAGTACAGGGCAAATGTGTGGGTTCCTCGGGGGTCTAGAGGACAGTACAGGGCAAATGTGTGGGTTCCTCGGGGGTCTAGAGGACAGTACAGGGCAAATGTGTGGGTTCCTCGGGGGTCTAGAGGACAGTACAGGGCAAATGTGTGGGTTCCTCGGGGGTCTAGAGGACAGTACAGGGCAAATGTGTGGGTTCCTCGGGGGTCTAGAGGACAGTACAGGGCAAATGTGTGGGTTCCTCGGGGGTCTAGAGGACAGTACAGGGCAAATGTGTGGGTTCCTCGGGGGTCTAGAGGACAGTACAGGGCAAATGTGTGGGTTCCTCGGGGGTCTAGAGGACAGTACAGGGCAAATGTGTGGGTTCCTCGGGGGTCTAGAGGACAGTACAGGGCAAATGTGTGGGTTCCTCGGGGGTCTAGAGGACAGTACAGGGCAAATGTGTGGGTTCCTCGGGGGTCTAGAGGACAGTACAGGGCAAATGTGTGGGTTCCTCGGGGGTCTAGAGGACAGTACAGGGCAAATGTGTGGGTTCCTCGGGGGTCTAGAGGACAGTACAGGGCAAATGTGTGGGTTCCTCGGGGGTCTAGAGGACAGTACAGGGCAAATGTGTGGGTTCCTCGGGGGTCTAGAGGACAGTACAGGGCAAATGTGTGGGTTCCTCGGGGGTCTAGAGGACAGTACAGGGCAAATGTGTGGGTTCCTCGGGGGTCTAGAGGACAGTACAGGGCAAATGTGTGGGTTCCTCGGGGGTCTAGAGGACAGTACAGGGCAAATGTGTGGGTTCCTCGGGGGTCTAGAGGACAGTACAGGGCAAATGTGTGGGTTCCTCGGGGGTCTAGAGGACAGTACAGGGCAAATGTGTGGGTTCCTCGGGGGTCTAGAGGACAGTACAGGGCAAATGTGTGGGTTCCTCGGGGGTCTAGAGGACAGTACAGGGCAAATGTGTGGGTTCCTCGGGGGTCTAGAGGACAGTACAGGGCGAATTTGGGGGTTCCTCGGGGGTCTAGAGGACAGTACAGGGCGAATTTGGGGGTTCCTCGGGGGTCTAGAGGACAGTACAGGGCGAATTTGGGGGTTCCTCGGGGGTCTAGAGGACAGTACAGGGCGAATTTGTGGGTTCCTCGGGGGTCTAGAGGACAGTACAGGGCAAATTTGTGGGTTCCTTGGGGGTCTAGAGGACAGTACAGGGCAAATTTGGGGGTTCCTCGGGGGTCTAGAGGACAGTACAGGGCGAATTTGGGGGTTCCTCAGGGGATCTATGGGATTCCCCAAAACCTTTGCACCCCCCTCTTTTTCCGGATACAGCAATGCCCGGGTCGGCCCCTTCTCCCCTGGGGAGTTTTGGGCTCTGCCAGCATTATCATACGGTGAAAGAAGAGCAAGCCGACAAGTGTCCAGTTATAAAAGATTTAATGAGTCAGTGCAGGAGGATCTCAGACCCCAGGGGGGTCCCCCGGTGACCGAACAGTCCTAGGTTAGTAGTACCCGAATAGTCACGCGGGCCTAGAGCTGGTGCAGGAGGGTTAGTGCAGGAGAATCACCCGATCTATCTATTATCACTGCCGCAGAGAGGAGCGTGGGTGGCCGCATCAGACGCCGTATTTTCCAATCAGCTCATTGGCTTTGGACACGTAGGCGCTCATCGCGTCATCCTTGGACATGCCTGGAAAACAAAAAGAAAGGCTGTTTAGAGAGCGAATCATTTGACTGCAGGGCTGTATTTTTTTTGGGGGGGGGGGTGCCGGATAGGAAGGCTGTTTAGAGAGCGAATCATGTGACTGCAGGGCTGTATTTTTTTTTTGGGGGGGGGGGGTGCCGGATAGGTAAGTGTGTGCATATGCCCGAGGGGAGGGGGCAAGACAAATGCCCACCAGTGCTTATTACAGCAGTGGCCCACAAAATTTTGCCAAAAATAGGTGCCAAAGCGGAAAACCAACTGGGCCCCTCTTAGATTCCAGGGCCATCTGGTAAGATTGAGGGACAGGGCTTTGAAGTAAGGTAGCGCCCGCTATGGTGATGTATTAGGGAAGAACTTACCCCCAGTGGTTGGCAAATGCAACCAGGCTCCCTCTACGCAGGATTACGTGATGCCGGCTAAGCCCCCCATCAGACGCATGAGGTAAAGGAAGGCAGAGAACCCCATCCCATCATGGAATGTGGCATGTTGCATTAAAGAGGACCAACCATGTATTTGGCTGGCCCTGGAGTCTAGAAGACTTCATGGCTGGCCGAGTAAAGTGGACCAAAAGCCATCTGATCCTCCCTTCCCAGGGCATTCCACATTGCTGTTTGAAACCCCCCTCCACCCGATGTGACTGGCGGCTCACTTGGCTCAATTCGGCCCTCAGCCGACAAGAGCTCTCGTTGGATAAGAAAAGCCGAATGCACCCAAGCTCCCCAATTGGCTGCGCTCATGCGTCGTTGGATAGACTTCTTGTTGGAATAGCTTTAATGCAACAACTACATCCTTTATGTGACTGCTTGTTATGAGGTTGATAAAGTTAGTTTAAAAGAAAAGCCAGGAAGTCTTGACTGTATCAAGTGATACAGTACCGTGTGACTGTATGCATAGTGTGTTTAACCTGCTAACAGAAAGGAGCTCTTTATGTTCCTGATGCTGTTGTTGAATAAACAGTTCCTGCATGCTGGAGGAGTGTCTTGTACAATCCACTGCTAACATGTTATGGGCCCAGAGCAACAGTGAATCAGAGGCAGAATCCAAAACACAGAACATGTCTACTAAATTCACGGTGCAATGTCTGACTAACCAGAATTACCAGTCCTGGAAATTCAAGGTCAAGATGCTACTGATAGAGAAGGTACGTAGACATTTACTCAGTGAGCCATGCTTAATCCATTACCAGATGATTAGCTAGAAAAGGATCAGAAAGCACAGATACACCAAGACACATTGGGGAAGAAATTAAAGATGTTGCTGCACCTCTACTGCCTGGTCTTCCAGAAAGTTATGACGCACAAGAGGTCGGCCAGATGATGAGCTCACACTAGAGTATGTTAAAGGAAAACGTGTTGATGAGTACAAGAGAAAAGCAGAGTCTAGGCAAAAGTAATGAATCCACAGCAGAGGCACCATTACAGACACAGGATTTTTCTAGAAATAAGAGCTGTTTAAAGGAAACTCATGAATGCTTTGTGTGTAAAAAAGCCTGGCTACCTAAAGAAAAACTCAGCTAGAATGAGTCATTTTCAGAAGCAGAAAATTCAGCAAAGGATTAAGTCTGCAGTGGGGGGTAGTGGATGTATCGAGGCTGATGAATGTATTGAATCTGCATTTAAAGCAGATGGAAACCCACAAAATAGGTCCACAGCTCAATCTATGGGACCACCGCTGCCCGGCTGCTGTTGGCTCGGTGGTGGCCAGGCTGGGCCTGGAATTTTTTAGATTACAGGGCCCGGCCGCAAGGGTTCTGACCCACTTTAATGCAAAAACAGGCATAGCTGCAAGGAATACATGGTGTATAGACTCAGGTGCAACCAGCCATATGACAAACAACAAACTTTTTCTCTAACCTCGATGAAAGCAATTCGGAAAGATTTATCTTGGCTAATGGTCACTATAGGACTTGGAAGTTGTTGTGGGGAATGGTTATATTCACTGTCCCGTTTCCCCATCGCAACCCAGAAAGATGCGAGTAAGGGATGTGTTATATGTTCCCAGTCTTGAAAGCAATCTTGTCAGTGAAGAGGCTCACTAAACAGGGTAATGTAGTATGGTAGTAGTATCAGTGTACTTTTAAGGATGCCGGCTGCAAAGGAGAGACAGTATAGCAGAAGAGACAAGAGGAACGTTATCGGCTAAACTGCAAAGAAGGTGTGTACAGTGCTAGACGAAATTTGCATAAAAAGTATGGCACAGACGTCTTGGGCATAGACACCCAGAAGCAGCAGGGAAGTTAGCTCAACAGCTTGAAAATGGAATTGCAATTCAGTCAAGTGATTAAATGCACCAGTTGTTTAAAAGGAAGAGTGTCCAGAAAATCCTTTCCTAAAAATAGCAGCACTAGGTCTGCACAGCTTTTGGATTTTAATGCATACAGATGTATGTTGACCAATGAGTGTTCAAACCCTCGGCAAGAAGAGATATTTTCTCACATTCATTGAGGATTTTTCCAGAATACACAATTTGTCTACCTGCTGCACAGCAAAGATGAAGTGTCACAGAAACATAAATAGCTTTACGGTTTAACAAATTTAGAAAATGCCTGCATGCAGATAATGGAACTGAATATACAAGCGGCAAGGTGCAAACCATTTTGAAAAAGGAAGGAATTGTGTTCCAGACTACCGTTCTGTACAACCCAAAACAAAATGGTGTTGCAGAGAGAAAGAAGCGATCACTCTGTGAAAGCGCAAAAAGGAGGTTGTTTGATGCAACTCTACCTGACAACAATTTGGGGAGAAGCCACCATGCCAGTGTGCCCTCTTCAATACAGACTGCCAGGCAAAGCTACAAACAGAACTCCATATGAGCTATGGAACTGCAAGAAGCCTGACCTGAAGCACCTCAGGATATTTGGAAGCAAAACATTTGTGCATGTTCGCAAAGAAAAACATTCCAAGTGGGACTCGTGCAAAAGAAGGGGTCCTGATTGGCTATAGTGAAACTCAAAAGGGATACAGAATCCTGCACCCAGAGACCAACACAGTAACAATCAGCAAAGATGTGATTGATGAGAACTCTGCATCACTCAAAGTTGAGTTTTGCCAGTAATTCACAAGCTCTAAATGCTAAGGAAAGCACTGAGGTCTGGATAAGCTCTGAAACCACCAAGGAAGGTACAGGAGAACCACGTCAAACTCCGGTCAGGAGATCAGAGGAGCCAAACAAAGGAATCTCAGCTAAGCGCCTTTACTTATATGGTCAGAACACTTCCAGAACCAGAGCCAGAGTCTTGGCAGCAGATGCAACAACTGCCTGTCCACGAGAAGCAGTAGATTAAAGCCGCAGATGAAGTGATGGAGTCTCCTCACCAGCTCCAAACATGGAAGCTTACTGAGATACCACAAGACAAGAAAGCAATCGGATGTAAATGGGTCTTTAAAGAAGAACATTGGGTTAGGTTAAAACCTCCCCAAACTTCACTGGTCTGCCCCCCCCCCTCTGGTTTTACCTTTGGGTACTACTTACTCACCTCGCCCGGTGATCCATCTTCTGGGTCCCTCCGATTCCGGGCAACCCCCGATGGGTGGCGCAATCAGTCTCGTGTCTGCGTAGTGGGATGCAATAGAGTGGCCCAAAATCCTGCAAGACTTTGCTGAGCATCGCAGGACTTTGTAAGTGACATGACAGCCTTAGCTGTGCTCTTCAGACAACTAAGCGGTCAGCCCTCCATCAGAGGCTCGGGCCATGAAGATGCCGGCAGCAGTAACATCCAGAAGGTAAGTGGTGGGGGGGGGGGGGGGGGAGAATTGGCCCCTTCTTATTTTTGATCCTATGTTCCTCTTTAAGAACCACATTGGGACTAACAGGATAAGTAGTCGTTGAGTGAAGGTGTAATAGCTTTAATGCAACAACTACATTCTGTATGTGACTGTCTGTTGTGATGTTGATAAAGTTAGTTTAAAAGAAAAGCCAGGAAGTCTTAGGCAGACCACGTGACTGTATGCATAGTGTGTTCAACCTGCTAACCAAAAGAAGCTCTTTGTCCTTCGCTCCATGTTGAGATGTGTTGCTGATGTATCCTGTTCACATTTATGTTCCTAAATAAGGTTACTGAATAAACAGCAGTTGTTCCTGCGCACTGGAAGAGCGTTGCGTACTATCCGCTGCCAACACTTTTGAATTTTGACCACTGTGTATTTTGTTTTATGATTCTTTAACCCAGGGGTATCGAACTCAATCTCCAGGTCACAGGGCCGGGGTTCTAGGTAGGGACAGATGCTGTATATCAGAATAGTTGTGTACCGGATGTGTCGGCAAAGAACAAGTTTACCTTTCTTTAGGTTCCATGCTTCCCACTTGGCCTTGCCCTTCACGTCTAGCATGCCGGGGCACTCTGCATGAGAAAGGAATCATTTTTAGCCATATTGTAACAAATGCTCTTTTTAAAAAGGAAAAGTCCACTTTGTGAAATTTCCCCATCAGGCAGGGGTGGACTGGCCATAGGGAGACCTGGGCAAATGCCCGGTGGCCCGCACTGTTTTAGGGGGCAGTCTGGGCTGCTATCTTTACTAACACTCCCAACTCTCTATCCCCTCACCAAAGCAACCCCAGCCCATGTCCTCCCCCTAATGATATAGCCTCAGTCTTTGAGCACACTGGATGACTGGCCAGGAAGCAGCCACAGCATTGGCTGCTTAAGGGCAGGCCGAGTGCTGGTATAATCCAGGCTGATTTTTGGCTACAGTCCGCCACTGCCGTCAGACCTCAGGGGTGGAAGGTAATTACTGTATCCCCAGCCCGGGGGCACCTCTGATTCAAGGACTACTGGGTAGGCCATGACAGTGGAACAAAACCCAGGTTTTTTAGTCCCCTGGGTTTTGGCTCCATCAACAATGGCATCCCAAATAAGTATACGCCACTATATCACCACGGATTACTGGTAGAAACTCAACCCTTCCAGTGTTTCCATTGCGTAGGTGGCCAATCAGAATGCTTAGCTATATTCAGCTTCTCTTGCCACACTGATGTCAGTGTGGCAAAGTAACTGAATGGAATTAGAGCACCACCCGCCGCATCCCCGTTTGTCTCTACATGGGGAGTGCGTCTGCACCAGCCATTCACAAATTCCTGGTGCGTGTACACATCTAGCTGAAAGGTATATAGAGTCTGCGGGGAAGGGACGGCCGAGATGGGTTTTGGTCCACTTAAAGACTTTTACTTAGGGGCTGTTGTGATCTAGAGGTAGGGAAGTGATCCTGTGAGGAGGGTTGCAGCTGGGACATGACTGATGCTCTTGGGGCTTGGGAATCTGCGGCTAGGTGAGCCGGGGCTTCACATAAATTGAGATGCCCTAGGGAAGGGACGGCTGAGATGAGTTTTGTCCACTTTAAGACTTTCACTAAGGGGCAGTTGTGATCTACAGGTAGGGAAGCGATCTTGTGTTAGGAGGGTTGCAGCTGGGACATGACTGATGCTCTTGAGCCACACCCCTAAACCATTCCCTCAACTGCTCCCTGGGCACCGTGATTAAGGCATCCCACTGCTGCGGTCATGTGTCCCACTGCACGGATGGGCTTAATGCAGTATGTGCAAGCATACAATGGACATATATGCCTCCACCCCCCCCCCAAAAAAAAAAAAAAAACTCACACTTAAGCCCAGTCTTTTTTTTTTTTTTCATTTCCACTTGAACCTGAGCCAGTTGGCTCTGAGGACGCCACACATTAGTGATGAAACGTGCGCCAGCAAGGAAGGAAACATGGAGACAAGCACCGGACCAGAAGCCCCTTGACCTCTTTTAAGTGTCCATTTTAGAAGTTGGGGAAATAAAAGACAAATTGTTTAAAATCCTTAGTGATGCCACCACTTGGGATATAAAAGGCCAACCATGGAGGCGACCGCCACAGAGAGAAGAAGCAGGCCATTAGCCAGAAGCCAGCAATATACACTGAAGAGCGGCTTTGAATATCTAATATCTAACCCATATCTAAACCTGCACAGACATTACCTACGAGACAAAAGGTTTTGTCGGTCCCTAACCAAAAAGTCTAGTTAGAGGCAGGGGCGTAGCTAGAGGTGCACGTGCCCCGGCTTCAGCAGGTCAGGGGGGTGCCATGTCGACTCTTTGTCCCGGGTGCCAGAAAGCCTAGCTATGTCTCTGAGCGGAGGTCCAACATCAGTAAATATAGGCACAGATCTTGTTAAATGGTGGACCACCCCCCTCCCCAAGTGGTGGAGGGCCCCGTGTGGTGGGAGCCCTGGTTTCCTTTAATCCAGGCCCCGATTACCTATATTGATGTCCCCAACAATGGATTGCTTGTAGAGGCCGTACAGCTCCTTCAGCTCATCGTCGGTTGGCTTGGTCTTCAGTTTCTTCACGTCCTCCGCTGCTTTGTCAAAGTCTGCCTGCGGGGGAAAAAAAATAAATCACACGGGGCCCAGAAAAGAGGATCGTTTGTGGTTATAAGGAGCCAGAAGAGCATCCCATACCTCCCAACCTTTGAAAGCTGTAAAGAGGGACCAAACCAGCAATGAAATTAAAGAAGTGAAAAAAAAAAAAAAAAAACTGCCTCCCAGACTCCCCGCTGCTGAGAGGCCGCGGCAACCCCCTGGGCAACGGCGTCCTTCCAACTTTTCAGGGTGGGAAGGAGGGACAATTGATAAATTAAACCACATCCCTTCACTGAGGGAGGGATGGCGCCACGCCCCCCTCATTGAGGGAGGGATGGCGCCACGCCCCCCTCATTGAGGGAGGGATGGCGCCACGCCCCCTCATTGAGGGAGGGATGGCGCCACGCCCCCTCATTGAGGGAGGGATGGCGCCACGCCCCCTCATTGAGGGAGGGATGGCGCCACGCCCCCTCATTGAGGGAGGGATGGCGCCACGCCCCCTCATTGAGGGAGGGATGGCGCCACGCCCCCTCATTGAGGGAGGGATGGCGCCACGCCCCCTCATGAGGGAGGGATGGCGCCACGCCCATCATTAAGGCATGGATAGGAGATACACTGTAACAGTTACAACAATAGAAACACTTTGAATAGGCAGATGTATCATTTATTGCTGCAGATCTGCATGTTACACCTCATAAAGGGACAATATGTAAATTAAGCCACGCCCCCTCATTGAGGGATAGGCGAAGCCACGCCCCCTCATTGAGGGATGGACAGGAGATACATTGTAACAGTTACAGTTACAATAGAAACACTTTGAATAGGCAAATGAATCATTTATTGCTGCAGAATTGTGGTACACCACAAGGGGACAATGTAAATAAAACCATGCCCCCTTATTGAGGGATATATGAAGCCACGCCCCCTCGGTGAGGGATGGCTGAAGCCACACCCCCTCATTGGGATGGATAGGAGATGGGTGTAACAGTTAAAAACAATAGAAACACTTATTGCTGCAGATCTGCATGTTACACCTCAAGGAAGTACAAATGAGAAGAACAAAGAGGGACATGGACTCAAAAGAGGGACAGTCCTTCCAAATCAGGGACACTTGGGAGCTATGCACAATCCTTTTGAGCCTTGTATTGTCCCTGAAACAACCATTCATGTAAAGCTGACCATTGACGTTCATGTACAGCGAACGCCCTGCAAGCAGTTGGATTCTACTGGAAGAGGCTATAGAAAAAAGGTAAAAACACAGACCACAACTATTAGAAATAGAACAAGGAGGGCGTGGCCGGGACTAATTTCAGGCCCCGCAGGTATTAATCTTTACAGAAAACAAGCTTGAAATCCAATCTCCCAACTGAAATCTCTTATGTACAGGCCAACAAGGATTTCTTAAACGCTCTTCATTGTGTAGGGAGGAGTTTACGGGATAAGGTGTCGGCCATCTGTCACTGGTGTAACTATGGGCATTATTTAAATCGGACCTTCACCCTGAATAAGAGCCTATCTTGAATAAGAGCCTATCTTGTATGTTTCCCCCCTGTACATACAGATTGCCCACATTAATCCGAACCCCCACCCCGAATAAGAGCCTATCTTGTATGTTCCCCCCACCCGTACATACAGATTGCCCACATTAATCCGGACCCTCACCCTGAATAAGAGCCTATCTTGTATGTCCCCCCACCCGTACATACAGATTGCCCACATTAAGCCGGACCCTTACCCTGAATAAGAGCCCATCTTGTATGTTTCCCCCCTTTACATGCAGATTGCCCACATTAAAAAATCTTACCTGCCTCAACTGCATTTTCTGAGCCTTTAAACATCCAAGATGGAGGCCCATCGAGTTTCAGGCCGTTTACAAGAAGTGTCTTCTGACTGTGCTGCTCTACATCCTGGGATTGCTGCCCTTTTCTGGACATCCAGCCCTGCTCTGTCTGTGCAAAGCACAGCTATAACCCCACCCCCTGCACTTGCCCAACCCTCTCTCTCCTCAGTATGTGATGCTTCTGAGGCAAGATGGCGGCGCCCGTATCCTAGAGTCCTGAACAGAGTTGCAGCCCAGTGGGGGAAAGATAATAAGTAAGTGACAAAAAAAAAAAAAAAACGTGAAATATGTTAATTTTAGATGCTGGGGAATAGTTTAAGGGTTTGGGCTTTTCATTAAATGATGCTGAAGGTCCGGTTTAAGAAGCGCTAATGCTACGTAGTGTCATGTGACTGCTGGGCGCAGTATGTGAAAACCATATATATAAAAGTCAAACTGGTGAGCGCCTCTAATGGCGCCATGTAGCGTCACGTGTTATTACAAGCGGCTTAGCGTATAGCGCCGGCGCTCTATGTTCCGGCGCAGCCAGCCATGTAGCACCTGTCGCTCAGTAGTGCTCTCCCATTACATTTCAATGGCCTCTAATTTGTTTGTGTATAAATAGTTTGGATCCACTTTTTCCCCTAATCCATCATAGGAGGATTGTGATTGGCTCCTGGCCATTTTTCAGAATTGTATGTGTTCAGCCATTGCAGTGTCAGTGTTGCAGGGTTTAAAAAATGTCACATACCTTCCAACTTTTCAGGGTGGGAAAGAGGGACATTTGTTAAATTAGGCCTTCACCCCCTCATTGAGGGATGGGTAAAGCCACGCCCCTTCATTGAGGGATGTGAAGCCACGCCCCCTCATTGAGGGATGGATAGGAGATCTCTATCCGGGGATTCTGTACAATAGAAACACTTTGAATAGGCGAATTAATCATTTAA
>CM051239.1:6075787-6298133 GCA_027917425.1 Gastrophryne carolinensis | reverse complement strand
CCATACATTTCAATGGACGCTCTTTTATTTCTTTTTAAACAGGGTTTTTTTTTTTTTTTTTTTTTTTTTTTTAAATCTCAAATAATTCTGTGACCTCTTCTGGCCTAGAAAAAGCCATTTTCCAAATATTTTTAATTTTTTATATATTTATGCAGAATTGACATAACAGGTCTGACATTCATGTGTTCATGTTACAATGTTGTTACAATGTTTTCGCTTTGTTACTGGTGGATAGATGCTAAAAAACAGACTTTAATCAAACAGCGTCCGGCGCTCTGGGCTTCAGAGAAGCGTTTTTGAGCGCCGGATTTGTGTGGGACTGTTTTTTTTATGAATTTGTTGTGAATCGGTCGCACTGACCAGTCGCTAACATGCGCTCCCATACAACGCTGTACTGGTAAAATAGCGACTCCTCACAATGTATTCATCATTTCAGCACAGCGACTGAGTCGCTATGAGCTAGCGACCCACGGCCGAGCACAGCGACTACTAGCGGGCGCTCTGAAATGCCTGCTACAGACGCACATCTGTCGCTACCTGGCGTTAGTGATGAATCAGCCTGCCCGTTAATAATAATTATCTTTAGTAATATAGGCCTTGATACACTTGGAGGCCTATTCACTACTAGTGGCAGGTATCAGCAGATGAGCGTCTGTATAGCGGTGCTTAGAGCAACCGCTAGTAGGCGCTGTAACTTAGCGCTGCGGTCGCTGTAGTAACCTGGCCAGCATTGATTAATGTGATGTGTGTTGGGCACTGTAACACCAGTACAGCGCTGCAGGGAGCGATAGGTAGCACGCTGTTTATACACAACTAATGAAGCCCATTGAAATGTATGGCAGAGCGACACTGAGCGACAGGTACTACATGGTGCTCCTGAGCCTAGAGCGCTGGCGCTATACACTGAGCCACCTGTAACATGTGACACTACATGACGCTGTTAGAGGTGCTATACACTGACCTGCCTGTAATAATACATGTGACACTACATGACGCTGTTAGAGGCGCTATACACTGACCTGCGTGTAATAATACATGTGACACTACATGACGCTGTTAGAGGCGCTATACACTGAGCCGCCTGTAATAATACATGTGACGCTACATGGCGCTGTTAGAGGTGCTATACACTGAGCTGCCTGTAATAATACATGTGACACTACATGACGCTGTTAGAGGCGCTATACACTGACCTGCCTGTAATAATACATGTGACGCTACATGGCGCTGTTAGAGGCGCTATACACTGACCTGCCTGTAATAATACATGTGACGCTACATGGCGCTGTTAGAGGTGCTATACACTGACCTTCCTGTAATAATACATGTGACACTACATGACGCTGTTAGAGGCGCTATACACTGACCTGCCTGTAATAATACATGTGACGCTACATGGCGCTGTTAGAGGCGCTATACACTGACCTGCCTGTAATAATACATGTGACGCTACATGGCGCTGTTAGAGGTGCTATACACTGACCTTCCTGTAATAATACATGTGACACTACATGACGCTGTTAGAGGCGCTATACACTGACCTGCCTGTAATAATACATGTGACGCTACATGGCGCTGTTAGAGGTGCTATACACTGACCTGCCTGTAATAATACATGTGACGCTACATGACGCTGTTAGAGGCGCTATACACTGACCTGCCTGTAATAATACATGTGACGCTACATGGCGCTGTTAGAGGTGCTATACACTGACCTGCCTGTAATAATACATGTGACGCTACATGATGCTGTTAGAGGCGCTATACACTGACCTGCCTGTAATAATACATGTGACGCTACATGGCGCTGTTAGAGGTGCTATACACTGAGCTGCCTGTAATAATACATGTGACACTACATGACGCTGTTAGAGGCGCTATACACTGACCTGCCTGTAATAATACATGTGACGCTACATGGCGCTGTTAGAGGCGCTATACACTGACCTGCCTGTAATAATACATGTGACGCTACATGGCGCTGTTAGAGGCGTTATACACTGACCTGCCTGTAATAATACATGTGACGCTACATGGCGCTGTTAGAGGCGCTATACACTGACCTGCCTGTAATAATACATGTGACACTACATGACGCTGTTAGAGGCGCTATACACTGACCTGCCTGTAATAATACATGTGACGCTACATGGCGCTGTTAGAGGGACTCACCAGATTGGCTTTCATAAATGGTTTTGCATAAAGCGCCCGGTGTTCACCAGGCGCTGCCTGCCGCTACGAGGCGCTACCTGGCGCTATCCCTTCTTAAATAACCCCCTAAGAGTTGAAAAAAATTCTCATGGTAGTAAAAAATTCAATTCATGAGAAAAAAGCCTGAGAATGTCACTGTTACTGAATCACTAGATAAAAAGACAATGAAAGTCAATGGCATTGAACCTTTTGCTGCTTTTTATTCTGTAGTAAAAGCCGCCATTGACTTTCATTGTCTTCCTAGCTAGTGATTCAGTAACAGGGACATTCTCAGGCTTTTTTCTTATGAATTGAATCTTTAACTACCATGAGAATTTTTTTCAACTCTTAGTGAATCAAGGCCATAGCGCTGACATATTCCACGGCGCTTTACTATCGCAATAGTAATTTAACCCCTTGCCCCCTCTCCCCGTCTACATATTTTGTTGTAGTCTGTTCCTTTAAAGTGGACCAAAACCCAGGATTTTGACTATCCTGGGTTTTGCTTATTGCCCAGCGGAAACCCGATCTGGGATGCTGTGTGGAACCCCCAAGGTCGCCCGATCTCACTCACTCACTACCCCTGTCCTACGGCGCATGCGCGGCCCTGTCGTCCAATCAGCGCACTCGGATCTGCTCCCGCCCCTTCGTCCTTGTCTAACGCGAGTGGATGCGAGCGCACTGGCTGCCGCATCCCCCGCTGCCCTCTAACAGGGAGCGTGCCTGCGTTGGCCACTCACAAATGCCTGGCGTGGGCACACGCCCTGCTAAAGGGACAGCGGGGATGCAGCCGCTGCTCGCGCATGTGCTGCTGGACCGGGAAAGAAGGGGAATTTTTGGGCGACCTGGAGGGTTTCACACAGTGGGGGGAGTTATGAGCGCGATATGGGGGGAGTTCTTAAATAGTGCAGCAACCCACACACACTTTGTTTCTTTCTTTCCTCTGTTCGTCCTGCTATTCCTTTCCTTTCTTCTGTTATTTATATCAGTCCTTCTATTCTCTATTTTCGTCCATCTCTTTTTTCTGCTTGTTTCCTGTCATTACATTTATGCTTTCTTTGTTTCTGTCATTTATTCAATGCTTTAGTTGTTTCTGAGTTTCTTTCTATTCATTTAATATATTTCAGCGTTTTTCATCTATTCTTTCTTTTTTTGCCATTCATTTTCTTTCCTGCTTTTTCTGCCATTCCTTCTATTCTTTCATTCTTTATTTCTCCTTTTTTCTGTCATTCCTTCTATTCCTCATTGTTCCTTCTATTCTTCCATTTTTTATTCCTCTTTCTTTCTGTCATTCCATCTATGTTTCTGTTCTTTATTTCTCTTTCTTTCTGTCATTCCGTCTATTCTTCCGTTCTTCAGTCCTATTTCTTTCTGTCATTCCATCTATTCTTCCATTCTTTATTTCTCTTTCTTTCTGTCATTCCGTTTATTCTTCCGTTTTCTTTCTGTCATTCCTTCTATTCTTCCGTTCCTTATTTCTCTTTCTTTCTGTCATTCCGTCTATTCTTCCGTTCTTCATTCCTCTTTCTTTCTGTCATTCCGTCTATTCTTCCGTTCTTCATTCCTCTTTCTTTCTGTCATTCCGTCTATTCTTCAGTTCTTCATTCCTCTTTCTTTCCGTCATTCCTTCTATTCTTCTGTTCCTTATTTCTCTCTGTCATTTCTTCTATTCTTTATTTCGCCTTCTTTCTGCCATTCCTTCTATTCTTCCTGCCATTCCTTCTATTCTTCCTTTCTTTATCTTTCTTTCTGCCATTCCTTCTATTCTTCTGTTCTTTATTTCTCTCTCTCTCTCTCTCTGTCATTCCTTCTATTCTTCCATTCCTTATTTCTCTTTCTTTCTGCCATTCCTTCTATTCTTCCTTTCTTTATCTTTCTTTCTGCCATTCCTTCTATTCTTCTGTTCTTTATTTTTCTCTCTCTCTCTGTCATTCCTTCTATTCTTCCTTTCTTTCTGTCATTCCTTCTATTCTTCCATTCCTTATTTCTCTTTCTTTCTGCCATTCCTTCTATTCTTCCTTTCTTTATCTTTCTTTCTGCCATTCCTTCTATTCTTTATTTTTCTCTCTCTCTCTCTGTCATTCCTTCTATTCTTCCGTTCTTTATTTCTCTTTCTTTCTGCCATTCCTTCTATTCTTCCTTTCTTTATCTTTCTTTCTGCCATTCCTTCTATTCTTCCTTTCTTTATCTTTCTTTCTGTCATTCCTTCTATTCTTTATTTTTCTCTCTCTCTCTCTGTCATTCCTTCTATTCTTCCTTTCTTTATTTCTCTCATTCCTTCTATTATTATTGTTTATTTATAAAGCACCATCATATTCTGTGGTGCTGTACAAAGTGACAGGAGGGTGAGGCAAGTAACATACTTGAAGAGGAATGGAGGCCCTTTAGTGTGTGACACCCCCCGGGTCACTCGAAAAAACTCACCATCGCTTCCGGTCCAACGGCGCATGTGCGAGCAGCAGCCGCATCCCCGCTATCCCTTTAGCAGGGCGCAAGCCCGCGACAGGCGTTTGTGAATGGCCGGTGCAGGCACGCTCCCTGCTAGAGGGTAGCAGCCGCCAGCGATCGCTTCAAACAAGGTCTTGGATGAAGGGTCGGGAGCAGCTGATTGGACAAGAGGCTGCGCATGCACCGTAGGACGAGGAAGGGTGAGTGAGATCCTGGGGGGTGGGGGGGGGGTGTCACACAGCGGGGCATCCCCGATCGGGGTTCCAGAACACAATACCTTGTCATTCTTATTATTTGTTCTTTCTATTGTTTAGCAGTATTCCCCATACAAGTAGCTTTATCACCATGTACGGGGCGTCATACCACACCGCAAGGGGCCCACTGAGACCCAAGGGCCCCTATAAACCCGGAGCCAGCCCTAGATACACACAACGGGGCATCCCGAAACAGAATGCCCTGTGGGCTGATTGGCCGGGAACAAGGGAGAGGAGAGATTACAGGTGATCTCAGGGGGATACACACAACTGGGCATCCCGAAACAGAATGCCCCGTGGTTGGGTATTGAGCCAGACTTAGAAGCTAGGAATGGTTTGGGTCCACTTTATTAAGACTACAAAATAACGTTGCATTAAAGTGGACCAAAACCCAGCACGATCGGCCCGGGAATCGATCGATTCCCTCCCCCCGGGCAATTGAAAATTGTGATGCTCCACTGTGTGACCCCCCCCCCGGGTCGCCCAATTCACTTACCTGGCTTCCCAGTGCAACGCCGCGTGCGCAAGCCGCATCGCCGCTATCCCTCTAGCAGAGCGTGTGCATGCGACAGGAGTTTGCGAATGGCACGCTATCTGTTAGAGGGAAGCGGGGGATGCGGCTTGCGCACGCGGCGTTGCACCGGGAAGCCAGAGCGCTCGGAGCCGCTGGCCTTAGACGACATGATGTCAGCAGCTCCAAGCGCACTGATTGGACGAGCGGCCGCGCATGCGCCGTAGGGCCGGGGAGAGGTGAGTTGCGCTCGGCGATCGGGGGGGTTTCACACAGCGGGGCATCCCCCGATCGGGGGCCAAAATCCTGGGTTCTGGTCCACTTTTATATTACTTAATATATAATATATACCCTGTTTCCCCGAAAATAAGACATCCTCCGAAAATAAGGCCTAGTGCCTGCATTCGGAGGATATCGTTATATAAGTCATCCCCCGAAAATTGTATTGTAACCACTAGGGGGCGTAATGACGGGGCACATAAGGGGGGAGCTCCAGGGAGGTGGAGGAGACGCACGCTGCCTGTCTTCTGTCAAGACATCCCCCGAAAATAAGGCCAAGTGCCATATTTCCGGGGAAAAATTAATATAAGACAGTGTCTTATTTTCGGGGAAACAGGGTAATTTATATTTTAAATTATATTACAAATAAAAAAATAGTAATCAATTAATTTTATTATAGTATTGATATATTAATAATAGTTTTAATAATATTATCATTACTATAATTTATTATTATTAATAATAGTAGTAAAATAATAACAGTAAATTAATATTATTATTAATAATAATAATAATAATAGTAAAATAATAATAATAGGCTTTCAAAAGTTGGGAGGTATGGGGTGAGACAAGTAAGGGTACAAGAGAGTGATACACACAATGAGGCATCCCGAAACAGAACGCCCTGTGGGTGAGTATTAATCCGGACCTTCACCAGGATTTATTGAAGAGCCCAAACCCTTATAAAACTATTCCCCAGCATCTAAAGTTAATATAGTTTAAGTTTTTAGTCACTTACTTATTATTCTTTCCCCCACTGGGCTGCAACTCTGTTCAGGACTCTAGGATACGGAAGCCGCCATATTGCCTCAGAAGCATCATATACTGAGGAGAGGAGAGTGGGATAAAGTACAGGGGGCAGGGTTATAGCTGTGCTTTGCTCAGACAGAGCAGAGCTGGGGTCAGGAAAAGGTCAGCAGTCCAAGAATGCAGAGCAGCACAGTCAGAAGACACTTCCTGTTTGCAGGCTACCTGATGTTCCATGAGCCGCCATCTTGGATGTTTAAAGGCTCATAACATGCAGTAGATGCAGGTAGGATGATTTTTAATGTGAGTAATCTGTATGTACAGGGTGTGGGAAACATATAAGATAGGCTCTTATTCAGGGTGAGGGTCCGGATTAATGTGAGCAATCTGTATGTACAGGGTGTGGGAAACATATAAGATAGGCTCTTATTCAGGGTGAGGGTCCGGATTAATGTGAGCAATCTGTATGTACAGGGTGTGGGAAACATATAAGATAGGCTCTTATTCAGGGTGAGGGTCCGGATTAATGTGAGCAATCTGTATGTACAGGGTGTGGGAAACATATAAGATAGGCTCTTATTCAGGGTGAGGGTCCGGATTAATGTGAGCAATCTGTATGTACAGGGTGTGGGAAACATATAAGATAGGCTCTTATTCAGGGTGAGGGTCCGGATTAATGTGGGCAATCTGTATGTACAGGGTGTGGGAAACATATAAAATAGACTCTTATTCAGGGTGAAGGTCCGGATTAATGTGGGCAATCTGTATGTACAGGGTGTGGGAAACATATAAGATAGGCTCTTATTCAGGGTGAGGGTCCGGATTAATGTGGGCAATCTGTATGTACAGGGTGTGGGAAACATATAAGATAGACTCTTATTCAGGGTGAGGGTCCGGATTAATGTGAGCAATCTGTATGTACAGGGTGTGGGAAACATATAAGATAGGCTCTTATTCAGGGTGAAAGTCCGGATTAATGTGAGCAATCTGTATGTACAGGGTGTGGGAGACATATAAGATAGGCTCTTATTCAGGGTGAGGGTCCGGATTAATGTGAGCAATCTGTATGTACAGGGTGTGGGAGACATATAAGATAGGCTCTTATTCAGGGTGAGGGTCCGGATTAATGTGAGCAATCTGTATGTACAGGGTGTGGAAACATATTAGACTCTTATTCAGTGTGAAGGTCCGGATTAATGTGAGCAATCTGTATGTACAGGGGGAAAACATATAAGATAGACTCTTATTCAGGGTGAGGGTCCGGATTAATGTGAGCAATCTGTATGTACAGGGTGTGGGAGACATATAAGATAGGCTCTTATTCAGGGTGAGGGTCCGGATTAATGTGAGCAATCTGTATGTACAGGGTGTGGAAACATATTAGACTCTTATTCAGTGTGAAGGTCCGGATTAATGTGGGCAATCTGTATGTACAGGGGGAAAACATATAAGATAGACTCTAGGGTCCGGATTAATGTGGGCAATCTGTATGTACAGGGTGTGGGAAACATATTAGACTCTTATTCAGAGTGAAGGTCCGCTTTATGCCGGAGCTAGACGCTAGGTATGGTTTGGGTCCGCTTTATTAGGCCTAAACATGTAATCTAAAACAATTGAAGCGGGTGCAATATAATAATATTTTGCATTATTTATATTTCTCTAGACATTTGAAGAATAAAATACGATTTTAAAGCAATATAATAAATATAATAACACGTACGCCTATGAGCAAATGGCGGAAGCTTGATTTATATTTGTGAGGTAACGACACCTGAGGAAAAAAAGGCGGGAGCAGACGTAATGCTCCGGATGCGCGCGCAGCCATCACTGTTTACACCACGTGTGCGCTGCGTTCCAGCATGAGACGCACGGCGCGATTTTTCGCGTCACAAGGCTGCGCGGACGTCTCTCGGTTTGCAGACTAGGCACATGGATTACAGCCTTGAAATCGGTAGTTCGCCGCCAGTACGAATTCTGGAGTCACCCGCCTCCCGCCCTGTGCTGAGGCTGGATTGGGAAGAAAGCTTTATATCCGCAAATCCCTGTGAGGTGCGATCAGCGTTATTGCAGTGCTGTTTCTTGTCCCTCATAGTTATAAGAGTAATATACAAGGATAGAATGATACATAGCATCAATAACAATAATCAATAAGCATAGGCAGCCTATGGCATTACTTATATTCATGCAAATCATTAATTCGATTATTATTTATTTAGTTTACTATATAGTATATATTATCTATTATTTTTTAGTATATACTGTATTACTTAGTAATGTATTATCTAGTATTTATATAGCCTATATTCTAGTATTTTATTATTTAGTATTTTATTTTTCTATTTTATATTCTAGTTAATTTTCTATTTTCTAGTATTTATTATTTTCAGTATATTATTTAGTAATTTATCTGGTATTTATGTATTTAATTAATATAGTATATTATCTGGTATTTATTATTTAGTATATATTTATTGATTGTATTGCTTTAGGTTGGTGAGCACGCCAATTATTGTTTTGTCACCAGTGGTGCACCATTTGTAAGAATTGAATAGTATATATTTTATCTAGTATTTAATATTATATTTTTAGTATATAATTATATATTTTTATTTAGTATATTAATTATATAGTATTTCAATATTTACTATATTATCTAGTATTTATTTAGTATATACTTATTATTTAGTATTCTCTTCAGTATAATTTTATTTATTTAGTATTTTATTTAAATTCTTTAATTCTCAGTATTATATTTAATTATTTAATATTTATTTCAATCATTTTATTATTTACTTAATGCTTGTATTTAGTATTTTATGGCAAAAATCTTTTTATTTCACATCTGTTAACCGACATTAAGGTTCAATAAAGCTTATGATAAACACATTTTGATTCTCAAATGGCTTATCAGAGTAAAATAACATACAAAATGTATAATATATAAAAACAACCAACAAAAACAAAAAAAAAAAAAACAACCTTCAGTCATTCTTCAATGATTTGAAGGTCCACTTTCAACACAATCTAGCTGGCAGGTGAAGCTATGGTGGGAGGCCAACTATTCCCCTGGTTCCTTCATCACCAAAACCTGAGCAGACAATACAGCCTGGCATAATGTTTCTCTGCATGGGCCCTGAATATAACCTGGTGATACTGGCATCTAAGTGTGGGGTGGGCCCCAGAGTCACTTCTACTGGTGGGCCCCAGACACTCCAGCCCCACACTGGAGGTGACCAACACCTATTCTGACAGCTGCAACTACTGCAGTGTGTGCTGCGACTTCCAGTCCCACCCGCTGCACAGTCACCTGGAGATTAGGACAGAATTTTTTTTTGTCTTTTTTTTAAATCACCAATTAAATGTAGCTCCACGTTATCTGAACTTTGATATTTCAATCATCCAATAAAAAAAAAATAATATATTATTGATAATTAGATTGACAATTTTCATGAGTGGTTGGAATATTGATGTATAAACCCTTATTATCCAATAATAAAAATTATTGAACAGGAATGACTGAAGGTCCACTTTAACCTCCTGAAGCACATGATAAATGCTCGTTGCCCCCCCCAGGTTTCGTTGTCCTGATTAAACCGGACCTTCACCATGATTTATTGAAAAGCCCAAACCCTTATAAAACGATTCCCCAGCATCTAAAGTTAATATATTTAAAGTTTTTAGTCACTTACTTACTTATTCTTTCCCCCACTGGGCTGCAACTCTGTTCAGGACCCTAGGATACGGGCGCCGCCATCTTGACTCAGAAGCATCACATACTGAGGAGAGGAGAGCGGGATAAAGTACAGAGGGGCGGGTTATAGCTGTGCTTTGCTCAGACAGAGCAGAGCTGGGGTCAGGAAAAGGACAGCAGTCCCAGAATGCAGAGCGGCACAGTCAGAAGATACTTCCTGTTTGCAGGCTGCCTGATGTTCCATGAGCCGCCATCTTGGATGTTTAAAGGCTCATAACTCATGCAGTAGATGCAGGTAGGATGATTTTTAATGTGACCCATCTGTATGTACAGGGTGTGGGAAACATAAGATAGGCTCTTATTCAGGATGAAGGTCCGGATTAATGTGGGCAATCTGTATGTACAGGGGGGAAACATAAGATAGGCTCTTATTCAGGATGAAGGTCCGGATTAATGTGGGCAATCTGTATGTACAGGGGGGAAACATATAAGATAGGCTCTTATTCAGGGTGAGGGTCCGGATTAATGTGGGCAATCTGTATGTACAGGGGGGAAACATATAACATAGGCTCTTATTCAGGGTGAATGTCCGGATTAATGTGAGCAATCTGTATGTACAGGGTGTGGGAAACATATAAGATAGGCTCTTATTCAGGGTGAGGGTCCGGATTAATGTGGGCAATCTGTATGTACAGGGGGGAACATATAACATAGGCTCTTATTCAGGGTGAGGGTCCGGATTAATGTGGGCAATCTGTATGTACAGGGTGTGGGAAACATATAAGATAGGCTCTTATTCAGGGTGAGGGTCCGGATTAATGTGGCAGCGGGCATGGATGCACAACCCCCGAATTGGTAGACAAGTGGGCTGCGTTTGTGCTGGAAAATGGATGGGTGAGTATTAAAAAAAAAAAAACTGAACCTGCAGGCTCGAACCCATGTAGCTCTTCAGGCTGTGCAAGTTCTGTCACAGTTGAGGTGTGCATTTGAATGGCCCTGTTCTTCTGTTTAAGTGGCGTCTCCCCCACCCACGCATGTGCCATGGGATCTTTCTACATTCAAATTGGGAGATTTGACAGAGTGCGGTGCCCCAGACTGGGAAGCTCCGGGGAGAGGCAATTGGACTCCCGGGCTGACCCACAAGGGTTTAGGTCCACATTTTGCCCTTGCTGGGAATTGTTTTGTAGAGGAGCGGACTTAAAATCTTATAGGACGTGTGATTATTATGATGATATTATAGTTTATAATCTAAAAATAGAATATTGTTTTATTATAATATTATGTTAATGATATATTTTATTATAGTATTGATATATTAATAATTTTAATATCATTACTATAAAATACTTTAATAGTAATGATGAGAATTTATTTCATTATAGTAATGATGATGATTTATTTCATTATAGTAATGATGATGAGAATTTATTTCATTATAGTAATGATGAGAATTTATTTCATTATAGTAATGATGATGAGAATTTATTTCATTATAGTAATAATAATGTATTTCATTATAGTAATGATGATAATTTATTTCATTATAGTAATGATGATAATTTATTTCATTATAGTAATCATGATAAATTATTTCATTATAGTAATGATGATAATTTATTTCATTATAGTAATAATAATGTATTTCATTATAGTAATAATAATGTATTTCATTATAGTAATGATGATAATTTATTTCATTATAGTAATGATGATAATTTATTTCATTATAGTAATGATGATAATTTATTTCATTATAGTAATGATGATAATTTATTTCATTATAGTAATAATAATTTATTTCATTATAGTAATAATGATGATTTATTTCATTATAGTAATCATGATGTATTTCATTGTAGTAATGATAATTTATTTCATTATAGTAATGATGATAATTTATTTCATTATAGTAATGATGATGATTTATTTCATTATAGTAATGATGATAATTTATTTCATTATAGTAATGATGATAATTTATTTCATTATAGTAATGATGATAATTTTTCATTATAGTAATGATGATAATTTTTCATTATAGTAATGATGATGATTTATTTCATTATAGTAATGATGATAATTTATTTCATTATAGTAATGATGATAATTTATTTCATTATAGTAATGATGATGATAATTTATTTCATTATAGTAATGATGATGATAATTTATTTCATTATAGTAATGATGATGATAATTTATTTCATTATAGTAATGATGATGATAATTTATTTCATTATAGTAATGATGATGATGATTTATTTCATTATAGTAATGATGATGATGATTTATTTCATTATAGTAATGATGATGAGAATTTATTTCATTATAGTAATGATGATGATTTATTTCATTATAGTAATGATGATGATTTATTTCATTATAGTAATGATGATGATTTATTTCATTATAGTAATGATGATAATTTATTTCATTATAGTAATGATGATAATTTATTTCATTATAGTAATGATGATAATTTATTTCATTATAGTAATGATGATAATTTATTTCATTATAGTAATGATAATGTATTTTAATATAGTAATGATGATAATTTATTTCATTATAGTAATGATGATAATTTATTTCATTATAGTAATGATGATAATTTATTTCATTATAGTAATGATGATAATTTATTTCATTATAGTAATGATGATAATTTATTTCATTATAGTAATGATGATAATTTATTTCATTATAGTAATGATGATAATTTATTTCATTATAGTAATGATAATGTATTTTAATATAGTAATGATGATAATGTATTTTAATATAGTAATGATGATAATTTATAAATTATTTTAATATTATAGTATTAATCATATTCTAATAATAAACATTCTTTTATTATGGTATTAATATATACATTTTTATTATAGTAAAAATAAACTGTTTTTTATTACTTTAATAATAAAATAAAAAATATTAATACTATAATTATTTTATAATTTGTATAGTAAAAATACTACTACTATTACTACAATTTACGTTCTAACAATAAAAATATAATCTTTTTGTTTTTTAATTTTTTTTTTTTTTTTAACCAACCACAATTTGTTTATTTATTTTTGGTAGTGTGTGAGCGGCGTCCATCATGGCCGACAAGGGGCCTGTGCGTAAACCCAAACCGCCGGTGAGCAAGACCTCCCTGAACAGCCCCTTCGAGAAGGTCTGGACGCCGGTGGTCGGGGAGGACATGCAGAAGGTTCTGGAGATCCTCAGGGGCTGCTTCACCGAGCTCGGCCTGAAGAAAATCGAGGTCCGTAAGAAGCTGGTGAGAAAATCGAAGAAGGCGAAGGAAGGTTCCGGCACCGATCCTGCGGCTCCAGTAACAGAAGCGGAAGCCGAGCCCCCTGATGAGTCGGGACCGGTGACGCCCGGGTGGACGCACAGCGACCTGCGCACGCACCTGGCGATCGGCATTAATGAGGTGACGCGGGCGCTGGAGAGGCACGACGCGCACCTGGTGTTGGTGTGTAAGTCGGCCAAGCCGGCCATGATCACCACGCACCTCATCGAGCTGAGCGCCAGCAGGGGCGTGCCGGCCTGCCAGCTGCCGCGGCTCAGCGAGAACGTGGCGCACATCCTCGGACTGAAGTCGGTGCTGGCGCTGGGATTCAGAAAGTCCTCCGACGTGTTTGTGGAGCAGGTGAAAGCCATCGCCCCCATGGTGCCGCCTCTGAACGTCGCCTGGCTGGGAGGCTCCTCGGGGGAGGGGCCAGCGGAGGAGGAGGGGCCAGAAGAGCAGGAGCCGGAAAACAAAAACGTTACGGCCGCCACCGGAAAGCGCAAACGCCCCCCGAGCCAGAAGCCCCGAGGGGCAACTGAACTGCAGCCCTTAAAGGTCAAAAAGATTGTTCCCAATCCCAACAAGAAAAGGGAGAAAAAAGTAAAGAAAGCGGCCAAGAAAAAGTGACATAGACAGAGCTGGGCTCAGGGCGTGTAAAATAAAAAGTATATTATGATTATTATTCAGACACTGCTTCTGCCAAAAGAGAACTTGTCCTGAGTGAGTCCAGGGCCGGCACTCACCTGGAATGGTTCCGGTTAGTAGTCTACACCCCCGTGCGGGATGCCTCGCTGCCTAACAACTCGCCTGTCAAACCTGAAACCCGCCTCCCCTTTAAAAACCCCGCCATCCTCTGGAGTTGGCGACCAAAGCCTTCCCTCCAGTGGCCAATCAGGTTTGCAAAGTGGTGAACCCCATTGGCTGCTGGTGGTCACATGGGAGGTGAGAGCGGTGTTTAAGGTGGACCATGACCCAGAGTTTTCACTATTCTAAGCTTTCACTATTTTAGGTTTTGGTACTTGCCCTTGGGGCATCCCGCTGTGTGAGACACCCGCCAGTGGCCAACTGTAACTACCTGGTGGTGCAGCACGGGCCTCCTCCAATCGGCTTTTTTTGGGGGGGCTGCGCATATAAATTAGCGTCTCTAAAGTGGGACAAAATCTAGGATCTTGTTCAGTTACCCGGGGCATTCCCCCCCCCCCCCCCCCCCCCAATTCACCCAGTTAAACTCGCCTCTCCACGGTCCAGTGGCACTTGTGGGCTCTCAGCCAATGAGATCCGTTTACTTATCTTTTGGCAAACGGCTCTATTAGCTATAATGGGGAGCGTGCGCTGCCGCATTCCCAGCTGTGAGCGCTCCCGCCCCTGCCTATGTGAGTGGCTGGGGCGGGAGCAAGCGCATGGCGCCGGGGATGCAGCAGTGCACGCGCTCCCCATTGACAACAATGAGGGCCGCCAGCCGAATTACGCCAGTTCAGGGGCCGTGCATGCACCGCTGTATTGGGGAAAAGCGTGTGTGTACGGGCGCCCTGGGGAGTTTCACACAGTGGAGCATCCCAATTCAGGATGCCTGGGAGAAGGCTGGCCCTGGAATCGTTCAGATTCCAGGCCGGCCACTGGTGGCTTTTGTTCAGCTTTAAATAGCTTAATGGGAGCTTTGCTGTATTGTCAAACAGCGGCGCATCCTACAGATTAGATGGATGCAGGTGATGCCTGCACCATGGGAATGCCGGCGAGGTATCGCAGATCGGGGGCATTTAACAGGACCTAGAGTCACTTTAAAGCGGACCAAAACCCGTAAATTATTTCTTTTTTACTATTTTTTTGTTTGCACCCTTGGGGCATTCCCATTTGGGATGCTTAGCTGACTAAAATCCTGCCGGTCGCCTCATATACATACCTTGCTGCTGTTACCATGGCGCGGCTCTGCTCCACTCTGCTTCTTTGGCTGCGCATATTAATGTGCGGCTAAACAAATTGATCAGGAGCTTAGCCACACTTGGGATCGGCACCCGTGTGTGTGTGTGTGTGTGTGTTTGACCCCGCAAGCCATTCATTAACGGAAAGCACGGGCATGCACAGAGCGAGAGAGATGCTGCCACTAACTGCATACACGCTATGGGTTCACTGGAGAGTTAAAGTGGATCAAAAACTGGATTAGTCAAAATCCTGGGGTTTGATCCACTTTAAGCCTGTTTGGGGCCTTCCAGGCCTCCTTGAAGGAAAAGTTTGCTTTTGTGGACTTTCTACAGACCTCAGATCAGTACAGTGCCAGAGGGCACCAGACGCACCCGCCCACCCTACTGCCGTTCCTGCGTTGTTGAGCGTCCTGCGCCCTGGTTTGAGAAGCTGGGGTCCTGAGGGTGTGGCCTGTGTGCGCCAAGATCTCCTTCAAAACTATAGGCACCGAATGCAATCCAAGAAGTAGAGAAGGCACTCCAAATTCTTGTATAAGAAAAGCGTATAGAACGTCGTACGCATGTGAAGAATCCCAACGTTTCGGGGTCGCGCAGGGCACCTTTCTCAAAGAAACATCCAAAGCATTGTACACACATTGGGGTTGGATTCAGAGACGGGTGAGAAAACTGCCATTCACTTTCATAGTCTATCTTGGGACTGATTCAGCCACTGTGTAAGTTTTCACCTGGCTCTGAATCAAACCATATAGTAAAAAAAAAAAAAAAAAAAACATACAAGGCTGGTGGCCAATAGAAACCGGTCTGTGTTCAACACACATTGGAGTGCTGGCTCTTCAACTGGACAGCGTTCTACGGCGAGCGCGCTTATGTGCCCTCTGAACCCACTGGACAACATGGGAGTGATCATGTGGGTGTGGAAGTTTTTTTTTTTTTTTTTTTTTTTAATGTGCAGCAGAATGGCTGGGCAGGGAGCGTGCACACACACCGGAGATGCAGCAGCATGTGCTATCCTGGATCTTGGTCCACTTCGGTGGGGCACCCCCGATCGGGGTGCCCCGCTGTGTGAAACCCCCCCGAACAACTCACCTCTCCCCGACGGACAAGCCACGGACAAGCGGCGTCTCCCGCGCGTCCCTCTTGGCGGGCGCGCGCACGCCTAGAGGGGCACGAGGGAGGCGGCGGCCGGCCGCCGCCGAAGGTAAGGTAAGGAGTTTGGGGGGGTTTCACCCCGCGGGACATCCCGATCTCGGATGTCCCGCGGGGAGGGAGGTGATCGGCCCGGGAATCTTATAGATTCCCGGGCCGATCACCCGTGGGTGTTGGTCCACTTTAAAAACCAGAGCCGTTTGCCTAAAGGCAAGAGCCTGCACAATGCATTGTAGCAGGGAAAGGCTCTTGCAACAACGTCTCTTGACCAATCAGAGCCGTTTGCCTTTCGACAAACGCCTCAGGTTGTTTTCAGTGGGGAGTGCATGCTGCTGCATCTCCGGCGGCATGTGTGCATGCTCCCAGACGAGAGCCCGCAAGTCCCCATTGAAAAAAAACAGAGCCGTTTGGAGAAAGGCAAGCAGCTCTGATTGGTCAAGAGCCTGTGCAAGATAGGCTCTTATTCAGACTGAAGGTCCGGATTAATGTGGGAAACAGGCTCTTATTCAGGGCAAAGTTCCGGATTAATGTGAGCAATCTGTATGTACCGGGGGGAGGGGGGTGTCCTGTTCAGGTCGCTCCATTACTGACATGTGGGACATCCAAAAGCAGTGTCCAAAATAGGGCGGGATCCCCAGTGAGCAACAGCACGTAGTTCATGACACCATCATGAAGCACCTTAAGGCCAAAAACAGCATCAGCTGAGGCCCTAACATCAACCTTGTAAAACTTTGAAAAAGTATGAACTGAAGACTAAGTAGCGGCCTTACAAACCCGTTCAACAGAAGCCTGGTGCTGAAAAGCCCAAGAGGCACCAATAGCTCCGGTAGAGTGAGCTGTGATTCGAAAAGGGGGTTCCTTCCCCTTGGCAGAGTACACTTGCACCACCGCCTGTCTGATCCACTTACTGAGAGTGGATTTGGCTGGAGGCAAACCCTTCCTAGGCCCGTCAGGGAGGACAAAAAGAGAATCCGATTTCCGGAAGGGTTCCGTAGCAACCAGGTAGTACTTAAAGGCTATGACCACATCCAAGGCATGGGGGGTCCTCTCCTTAGAATTAGAAGGCGCGGGACACAATGAAAGCAAGACAATGTCATCATTGAGATGAAAGGCAGAAACAACCTTAGGTAGGAAATCCAGTTTAAGTCGAAACACCACCTTATCCTGATGCCGCTCAAACTAAGGAGGCTTCATACAAAGCGCCGCCAGCTCCGAAACGGGACGCACCGAAGTGTTAGCAACTAAAAAGACCACCTTTAGAGTCAGAATGGATAAAGCCACATCGCACAAGGG
The DNA here is from genome assembly GCA_027917425.1 of Gastrophryne carolinensis. Lineage (NCBI taxonomy): Eukaryota > Metazoa > Chordata > Amphibia > Anura > Microhylidae > Gastrophryne > Gastrophryne carolinensis. The sequence continues at coordinate 6,280,357 of CM051239.1, read as the reverse complement.
CTCAAAGGGAGGACCCTGGAGAGCAGAAAGCACCAAGTTCAAATCCCACACCGGTAACACAGGCTTACGCAGTGGACGTACATGAGTAACTCCTTGGAAAAAAGTCTTGATAAGCCTATGATTGGCGAAAGATCTTTGGAAAAAAATAGCCAAGGCCGAAACCTGACCCTTGAGGGTACTCAGCTGAAGACCCGAATCCAATCCATGTTGTAAGAACTCCAAAATCCTAGGAAAGGAGAATGTGCGACAGGGTAGACCCCTGGACTCACACCGGGCAATGTAAGCGTGCCAGACTCTGTAATAAATCATGGAGGAGGATTTCTTCCGAGCCTGAATCATGGTACGCACGACCGGGGCAGACAGCCCTTTCTCCATCAGGATGGAGGTTTCAGCAGCCAAGCCGTCAAAGCCAGCGTTTGTAAATTGGGGTGGCGTAGCAACCCCTGAGTGAGAAGCCCTGGATTTTCGGGCATGACGTAGCGATCCACTGACATCTGGACAATGTCCGCGAACCAACACCGCATCGGCCAACGAGGGGCCGCCAGAATGGTTGGCACCCCCTCCTGGGCTATCTTGTGCAGCACTCGACCCAGGAGTGAAAATGGAGGAAAGGCGTAAAGGAGCCGAAACTCCGTCCAAGGAATTGCCAGAGCGTCCGTGGTGAAGGCCAGAGGATCTCTTGACAGGAGACGAACCTTGATAGCTTGTGATTGTGTCGGGACGCAAACGGGTCCACGTCCGGCTGACCCCAGCGGCGACACAGAGCGTGAAAGATCTTGTTGCCGAGAGACCATTCCCCCAGACGAGACATTCCCCTGCTCAGGGAGTCTGCCTCCTAGTTCTCCACCACGGGAATGTAAACCGCCGAGATGCAGGGAACATTGTCCTCCACCCGAGTCAGGATCTGGGTCACCTCCTTGAGGGCTCGCTTGCTCCGAGTCCCGCCCTGGTGATTGATGTAGGCGACCGCCGTCTGATTGTCCGAGTGGACCTGGACCGCACAACCCCGTAGATGGGGGGGTCAAATGAAGCAGGACCAACCGGATCACTCTCAGCTCCAGGAGATTGATAGGCACGTGAGCCTCCTGCGGGCCCCACTGGCCCTGGAACTTCAGCAATTGCCAAAAACCTCCCCAGCCGGTCAGACTGGCATCCGTGGTGATTATCTCCCAACAAGGAGTCAGAAAAAACCTGCCCACAAGATTTCCAGAGTCCAACCACCACGCAAGGGACCGCTTGGCCAGAGGAGACGGAGAGAATTCTCGCTCCAGTGATTCCTGTGTCCGATCCCAAACGGTCAAAAGATTCAATTGAAGAGGCCTCATGTGGAACTGAGCGAAGGGTACAGCCCCGAAACATGACACCATGAGACCCACCAGCTTCATCCCCAGAGGGAAGGATGGTCACTGGCACGACAGTAAGGCCCGCGTTTGCGTCTGAAGGCCCTCCACCTTCTGCTGGGGGAGGAAAACCTTGACCTGAGAGGTGTTCATGCCCAGGAAGGACCTCACCATTGAGGGAGTGATCGAAGACTTGGGGATAATTGATCACCCAGCCGAAATCCTCAAGAGTGGACAACACCGCCTGGGTGTCGCTCTCGGCCTGTTGAAGAGATTGAGCAGCAATCAGCAAGTCGTCCAGGTAAGGAAGAACACGGATGCCCTGACTCCTCAGAAGGGCCATAACGCCCGCCAGAACCTTGGTGAACACCCGGGGGGCTGAGGAAATCCCAAATGGCAACGCCACAAACTAGTAGTGCTGATCCTCCAGCGTGAACCTCAGGAACTTCTGATGTCCCTGGAATATAGGGATGTGCAGGTAAGCATCCCTGATGTCCACCGTGGTCATGAAGTCGCCTGGCCGAAGTGAGCTCACCGCGGACCGTAAGGTCTCCATGCGAAAGTGTCTGAATCTGACAAACTTGTTGAGACCCTTCAGGTCCAGGATAGGCCTCAGAGTACCGTCCTTCTTGGGTACCGTGAAAAGAGTGGAATAGAACCCTTGACCTCGCTGCGGGTGCGGTACCGGACAAATCACCCCGGACAGCAGAAGGCGTCGAACAGCCATTCTTAGACCCTGCTCTCTCAATGGATTCTGGGATATCCACGAGTGAAGAAATCTTGGGGGCGGCCAAGCTGCCAGCTCTATTTTGTAACCGGAGGACACCACCTCCTGAATCACCGTTCCAAGACGTGCAGTCTCCAGACGTGAGCAAATAGCGGACGCCGTCCCCCCACCCAAATGGGTGAGGGCGCCTCCTCATGCCTGGGGGGGTCTTGGCAGGGGGCTTGGATCCCCAAGAGGGATTGGGTCGGCCACGGGACCTACCTCGTCCTCAGAAATCTCTGCGGCCACCTGAAAAGGAAGAGCCTCTTCCTCCTCGAAAGGATCGAAAAGTAGACGAGCCCCGAAAGGGCCACACAGGCTTCCATCGCTGAGGGAGTCTCCCATCCTTAGTCAGGAGATCCAGACGCTCCCCGAATAACCAAAGCCCCAAAAAGGGGATACCAGTGAGCAATTTCTTGGTTGCGGCGTCGGCTGCCCACTGCCGCAGCCAGATAGAGCGGCGGAGCACAACCAGCAGAGCCGAAGCCCTGCCGCCAAGCCGGACGCTATCGTCCATGGCCGAGGCTATAAAAGCAATAAAGTCCGCGCAGGCTAGGAGATCCTTATACTCCTCCGCCTGCTTGCGCGATCTTCTTGATGGCTAGGGAAACATTGGCCGCGGCACAAACCGGGCGAAGGCCAGCACCCACAAAGGTGAAGCCGTGGCAAGCCAGCTGATCCATGCGCCTTCGTGGGGTACAATGTGCAAGGTCTCAAAAACCGCAGATAACTTCTCCGTGTCATCAGGGAGCCACAAATCCTCGCCCGAGGAAGACCCAGGGTCGCTATCAAAGCCACCCGGTTGATCCCCTGAGGAGTCGGAGTCATGAAACAACTCACCCTCCTCCATGGAGTCCCGACCACCAAAAACCTCATAATCATCATCAGCAGCAAAAAGCGAAAAACCCGGCTCAATATGCTGCTTCTTACTCGTGGCCTTGCCGGCTACCCTTTATGGAGGGTCTGCGGCCCAGAGCTTAGCTCTGCCGAACGCCTGACCCTCAGCGTTCCCCTACCGTCACCTGATCCGTAGCCGAGGCTGGGAGGCAGTAAGGGTCCCCGGAAGAAGGTGGGAATAGGGCTGCAGTGGCCGACAGGCTTGGGATGCCCCGCTCGCCTGCGATAGCCAGAGAGAGTAACAGCACGATCTTCACAGTCAGACTTGCAGTCACTGCACCACCTTGTGGCAGATTACCCACATCAGAAATGGAGCTACCTGAACAGGACACTGGGGAAAACTTAACCACGCCTCCCCCCCAGATTTGTGATCGCTGATTGGCTGATCTCAAATCTGCTGGCTGACGTGTAAAGCTACGCTGGCCGCATCAGCAGCTTCCCATATGGTCTGAGGCACGCTCCCATCCCAGATGGCCTGAATGGCTCTTATTCAGGGTGAAGGTCCGGATTAATGTGGGCAATCTGTACGTATGGGGGGGGGGGGAACATACAAGATAGGCTCTTATTCAGGGTGAAGGTCCGGATTAATGTGAGTAATCTGTATGTACAGAGCACTACACTGAACTGGTGGAAATATCAGTAACATAGGAGAATCTATTTTGAAGAGGACCTCCTCAGTAGAGGTCAGCACAGCACTATCGGGGATGCTTCTGCCGTATCAAGGCCACAAAACGACCTACTGGTGCAGAGATGCGATGGGACTCACGTACCCCATGTGACTCCTTGGCTGGTTTGCTTACCCCTCAAACCAACCCCATTAGCCACCGGTGGTCACAAGAGGAAGCACGGAACCCAGTAAATGTTTGTGTGATTTTGGAGCGGAACTCCTGTCGTCATTTTTGACTGTAGGTCTGCTTTTGGAGCAGTCCTAGAGTCTAAATAGACATAAGGACTTACTGGATTTGTGTCCATAAAGGGCATCCCGATTTGGGTTGAAAGTTAAGCCAGAGAAGAGGCTAAAGTACTTACCTTGGTTAGAATCCAGCAAAGTGCCGGACAGCAGCAACCACGGCCCAGTGAAAGCAAATCTCTGCGCTTCCACCTCTAGAGCCTCGAGACTGGCTCCCGAAAAATACCATTTTGTGATTACTCACCTGTAAAATTGGTATTATAAGTATATCACACACCCCGCTTCCACTATTCATGACATATGGGTTATGGTCCAGTAGAGGGTGAACTTCTGCAGAGATGAAAGCAAAAGAAGCCCCTCCCGGTCCATAAATACCTGGGACCTCCCACACATTCCCCAGTATATGACAGCAGTAAGGGGACCAGGAAGAGCTAACAAAACATTCTTAACAATAAAAGGTTCACCATATAAAGGATCCAGAATACAAAAGGGCGGGATGAAGCGGGGTGTGTGACATACTTATAATACCCATTTTACAGGTGAGTAATCACAAAATGGTATTATTCCAATTATGTCACACACCCGCTTCCACTATTCATAACATATGGGACATCCAATAGCAGTTTCCATCATGGGTAGGGATCCAAATACAGCAAAAAAAATGCACCAATTTAAACCACTGCAGCTTGCAGAACCTTGCGGCCAAAAACAGCATCCGCTGAGGCCCGCACATCAACCTTATAAAACTTTTAAAAAGTAACGGAAGACCCAGTAGCAACCTTACAAACTTGTTCAACAGAAGCCTGGTGCTGAAAAATACCATTTTGTGAAATACTCACCTGTAAAATGGGTATTATAAGTATGTCACACACCCCGCTTCAAGATATCCATAACATGTGGGTAATACCGACCTGAAGAGGGCGTTCCTGCAGAGATGATAGCAAAAAGAAAGCCCCTCCCTGATCCATAAATACCTGGGACCTCCCACTCATCACCCAGTATATAGAAGCAGTAAGGTAAGGGACCAGGAAGAGGCAAAAATAAGTCATAACCACGCAAAGTTCACAAAATAAAGGATCCAGAATACAAGAAGGGCGGGTGAAGCGGGGTGTGTGACATACTTATAATACCCATTTTACAGGTGAGTATTTCACAAAATGGTATTATTCTAAGTATGTCACACACCCCGCTTCAAGATATCCATAACATGTGGGACATCCAATAGCAGTGTCCATAAAAAGGGCGGGGATCCAAAACAAGGCAACAATGCACAACTTAAACCACAACAGCTTGCAGAACTTTGCGGCCAAAAACAGCATCCGCTGAGGCCCGAACATCAACCTTGTAAAACTTGGAAAAAGTGTGAACAGAGGACCAAGTAGCGGCCTTACAAACTTGCTCAACAGAGGCCTGGTGCTGAAAAGCCCAGGACGCTCCAACCGCACGAGTAGAATGAGCAGTAACACGAAAAGGGGGACTCCTCCCCTTGGCAGAATAGGCCCCAATGATGGCCTGACGAATCCATTTACTAATGGAAGATTTGGCAGGAGCCAAACCTTTCCTAGGCCCAAAGGGCACCACAAAAAAAGCATCAGTCTTACGAAAGGAAGACGTAACCACCAGATAATATTTCACAACACGAACTACATCCAAGGAATGCAGCGCCCTTTCCTTGTCGTTGCTGGGATTAGGACATAGAGAAGGCAGAACAATGTCCTGATTCAGATGAAAGGCAGAGACCACCTTAGGAAGAAAATCCGGCTTGAAACGAAAGACAACCTTGTCCTGATGCCTTTCGAAGTACGGAGCTTTAATGGATAAAGCTGCCAACTCAGAAACACGCCTAACCGAAGTGATAGCCACCAAAAAGGCCACCTTTTGAGTAAGTGAAGACAAAGCAACCTCATTCAAGGGCTCAAACGGAGGACCCTGAAGAGCAGAAAGAACCAGGTTCAAATCCCAAACTGGAACAAAAGGCTTCCTAGGAGGCCGTACATGCGTAACTCCTTGGAAAAAGGTCTTGACTAAGGGATGAAGTGCAAAGGACCTTTGAAAGAACACCGCCAGGGCAGAAACCTGCCCCTTCAAGGTACTAAGTTGAAGCCCCAGATCCAGACCATGTTGAAGAAACTCCAGGATTCTGGAAATGGAGAACTCCCGACAAGAGAAAGACCTACTTTCACACCAGTCAATATAGGACCTCCAAGTCCTATAGTAAATAGTAGAGGAAGAGCGCTTCCTGGCGCTAATAAGAGTCTGAACCACCGCGTCAGAAAGACCTTCCTCCTTCAAGATGGCGGTTTCAGCAGCCACGCCGTCAAAGCCAGCGAAGGTAAATTGGGATAACGCAGCCGACCCTGGGTGAGCAGGTCCGGCAGTAGAGGCAGAACGAACTGATCCTCTGCCAGTCTTACCAGGTCTGCGAACCAAACCTGCCTTGGCCACCTTGGTGCCACCAGAATCGCCGACGCGCCCTCCAGGGCCAGCTTGCGCACCACTCTGGCTACCATTGGAAATGGAGGGAACAGGTAAAGAAACCCCAGATCCCTCCAGTTCAGAGACATGGCATCCACCGCCAGAGCCAGAGGATCCTGCGAGAGAGACACAAAGACCGGAAGCTTGTGATTGTGACGAGAGGCAAAGAGGTCCACCGCTGGGAACCCCCACCTGAGACAGATCGAATGGAACACCTTGGGACTGAGAGACCACTCCCCCTGACGAGAGGAGGCCCTGCTCAGAGAGTCCGCCTCCGTGTTCTCCACTCCCGGAATGTAGACTGCTGAGATACACGGGACGTGGCTCTCCGCCCAGTCCAGAATCAAAGACACTTCCCTGAGGGCACTCCTGCTGCGAGTCCCCCCCTGGTGATTGATGTAAGCAACCGCCGTCCGGTTGTCCGACCGGACCTGAACAGGCAGGCCCCGCAACTGATGAGTCGAAACAGAACCAACCTGATGGCTCTCAACTCCAGAACATTGATGGGCTCGTGAGCCTCCTGCGGGCCCCACAGACCCTGAAACTGGAAGTCCTTCCAAACACCCCCCCAACCTGACAGACTGGCATCCGTGGTGACTGTTTCCCAACGCGGAGCCAGAAAAGATCTGCCCTTCAACAGATTGACTGACCCCAGCCACCATTGCAGGGATCGACGAACTCGGGGAGTCATCAGGAAGGACTGATCCAACGATAGAGGAGACTTGTCCCAAACCTTCAACAGATGAAGCTGAAGTGTCCTTGTATGAAACTGCGCAAAGGGAACCGCCTCGAATGAGGCCACCATTAACCCCACCAGCCTCATCCCTAGACGGATGACTGGACGGGGGGCCGACAAGAGAAGCCGAACTAACTCCTGAATCAAAAGAATTTTGGCCTGGGGCAGAAACACCCTGGCCTGCGAAGTGTCCAGAGACATTCCCAGAAAGGTCACTACTCTGGACGGAGAAAGAGAAGACTTTGGGTGGTTGACCACCCAACCGAACCTCTCCAGAGTGGACACCACCACTCTGGTGTCCAACTCCGCTTGGTTGAAGGAAGAGGCCATGATCAGAAGATCGTCCAAATAGGGCACAATGCGGATACCCTGAACCCTTAGCAGAGCCATCACCCCCGCTAGTACCTTGGTGAACACCGGAGGAGCCGAGGTGAGACCGAAAGGAAGTGCCACAAACTGAAAATGCCGATCCTCCACCACGAACCTGAGAAACCTCTGGTGTGCTGGAAAAATTGGAACGTGTAGATAAGCATCCTTGATGTCTATGGACGTCAGAAAGTGTCCCTGACGAAGAGAGTGAATGGCCGAACGCAGCGTTTCCATGTGAAATTTCCGTGGCCGGATGAACCTGTTGAGAAACTTCAGATCCAAGATGGGTCGGACCGATCCGTCCTTCTTGGGTACCGTGAACAGATTGGAATAAAAACCCCTGCCCTGATCCGAAGGGGGCACTGGGCAAATGACAGCCATGTCCAGAAGATTCTGTACTGCCAACAGGAGCCCCTGCGCCGCCAGAGGCTCCGAAGGCATCCGAGACCTGAAAAATCTGGAAGGGGGGCGGAGCTCGAACTCCAGCTTGTAACCGGAAGACACCACTTCCCGGATCCATCTGTCCGAGACCTCTTGATCCCAGATCTGGGAGAAGTGTCGCAGCCGTCCCCCCACCCGCATGGGTGAGGGCGCCCCCTCATTGCTGAGCCGGCTTAGTAGCCGGCTTGGGCTTAGAGCCCCAACTGTATCCTGGACGGGCACGTCCTCTGCCCCTGCTCCCATAATCTCCTCTGGAAGGGGGGAATGCAAATCCCCTGCCAGATCTGGCCCCACGAAAGGAGGGGGTAAAAGAAGGCGCCCCCCGAAAGGGACGGCGTTGTTTCTTGCGTTGAGGTAACCTACCACCCTTGGTAACAGAGTCCAATGTCTCTCCAAAAAGCCGTAGTCCAACAAAAGGTAGAGCCGTCAGTGACTTTTTGGACATAAAATCGGCCGCCCACTGGCGCAGCCACACCGACCGCCGAATAGTCACCAGCAGAGCCGACGTCCTACCACACATCATCAAAGTGTCATCCAAGGCTGTTAATACGAAAGATAAAAACAACTCACACCGTTTGAGACTAAGGAACTCGGTACTACCAGGACGAAGCCCGGAAGAAGTCAACAGGTCCCTGACCACAGACCTGGCAGCCAACACCATAAGTTCCGAAGCGCACACAGGCCGGATGGCCGACCCAACGCTAGTAAAGCCATGGCAAGCCATCTATATGATATATATAATACGTTTGTTCCACCCTCAAGGATGGAGAGGATAATCAGGTCTATTTAAAACCGAGGAGTTAGACAACCCCAAAACCGGTGCATCCACCTCGGGGGGGGGGGGGGGGATGCCCAGCGCTTAACCGCCTCCGAAGGGAAAGGATATTTCCTATCCCACCCCTGAGGGATGCCAGGGAGCCGAGCCGGCCTGTCCCATTCCTTATCAATGATTTTGTCAAAATGCCGTTGCGTAGGAAACTCCAAGCGCGGCCTGGATTCCTCAAACAATTCACCCTTCTGCTGTGACGCCTCCTCAGGAGGGGCGATATTCAGAACCTCCAACATCAGAGCCAGAGCGTGAGGAGAATCCGAGGATCTCCCTAAGTCACCAAGCTCGGCATCAGCGCCAGCAGACTGCTCATCGTCCGAAATATCTGAACCCTCAGAAACCTCCCCTTCCTCTAGTAGGGAATAATCGGACCAATCCAGATTATTAAAGTCATCAAGGTCATCCACCGGCGGAGCCGGCGACAAATGCTTTCTCTTAGCCGGGGCCTTGCGGGCGACCGAGCTGGAAACAATTTTCTCGAGGTTGGCCAATCTGGCGCACATCTCAGATTGCAGATCCCTGCCCATGACAACGTCACACGGAGCGCGCGTCAGGGTGGGAGGGGGAGATGACTCGGCCGGCGGTGCTGACCCAGACGCCTGGGGTTCGGACTGCCGCGCAATAGTTTGCTGTGCACAAGGTATACACAGAAGTACGTCGTCCCCAGTAATGGATACACCACACAACATACACTTCCGGGGTTGCCCCGAAGGGGTCCCGAGCCCAGTATCCGGGGATGCCTCCATAAGGTAAAATTTTTTGTGGTCGCTAAGACCCAGGGAATTACGCCAGTAAGCAACCCGGGATGCCCCTTTAATGTCCCGAGTGGTAGGATTTAAGATCAATAAAATGAACCCAGGGACCCAGGACCAGGAGAGACCCTCTAAATACTACTGATGATCCTCCTGATTAACCTCCACCTAAAAGACAGAAAGACCCAATAAATTTTAAAATAAGGCTAACAGAAAAAATACAAGAAGAAATGAATGGGGCCCTCAGGGCCACTCACAGATCCGCCGACATCAGGAACAATGACGACCTTGCAGCATCGTGAGGGGAGAAGCAGGCTGAGAATGGGGCGTGGTCAGCGCAGCCCGCGCAAATATCAGTTGCGCCCCCTCTTCCTTCAATCATCAAGGAGCAACAAGCTCCGCATCGGCGCCAGTACAGAGGGGGCGGAGCCGCGGCGATGCGCCGAAAGCCGGCCCCGCCCCCCCCCTCGAATTAGAAGCGAGGGAAGAAGCTCCCTCACGCACTGCCCTCAGAGACCGGCGCCGCCGAAAACCCGCGGCGCCGAACTAACAAAAAATGACAGCGGGTGCGTCCGCGGACCTGCGGACCACCCGCCCCGCTCGCTGCGGGAGAAACACAGAGAGAACGGGGGCTGGCCGCGGCAGCGCGCCGAGTGCCAGCCCCGCCCCCCTAAAGTACGTGAGGGAAAATTAATCCCCTCACAAAAAGAAAGTCACCGGCGCCCGGCTGCAATGGCGGCCGCGGTGCCGCAGCAAACAAACACAGTAAAATCATGCCAAAAATAAAGTGAAAATACCCACACAAGACAGGGAATAAAACCTAACCCTAAGAGAGGAACCCCCAACCCCCATTGTGGTAAAAGGGAGACAGTGGAAGGGCCCCCCCCCAGGGGAAGTATCAAGGGACGGGGCATCCCAAACCGGGATCACCTACCCGGTGTGACCGCCTACCCTCTTTTTTAGGGTCTCACGGTGGAGCTCTGCTCCTAAGCACCAGAAGTGCCAATATACCCTCGCTCGGCCAGCAGCCAAGACTGTGGAGGCATGTAACTTAAGGTCAATCCAGGGAAAAACAGGGGTCCGAGCGGAAATAATCAAATAACAGGCCGGGAGTTACCCCGGCTACCTGAAATCCCCCTATGCAAGGAGGAGCCATCATCTTCTGACTTGCTCGCCTTCTGCAGAGATGGAAAACTGGGTGATGAGTGGGAGGTCCCAGGTATTTATGGATCAGGGAGGGGCTTTCTTTTTGCTATCATCTCTGCAGGAACGCCCTCTTCAGGTCGGTATTACCCACATGTTATGGATATCTTGAAGCGGGGTGTGTGACATACTTAGAATAGCCCAGGAAGCCCCAACAGCATGAGTAGAATGAGCAGTGATCTTAAAAGGAGGAACCCTCCCCTTAGCAGAATAGGCCCCAACAATGGCCTGGCGTATCCATTTACTAATGGTAGACTTGGCAGGCGCCAAACCTTTTCTGGGCCCAGAAGGCACCACAAACAAGGCGTCCGTCTTACGAAAAGGAGAAGTAGCAACCAAATAGTACTTCACACAATGAACCACATCCAAAGAGTGCAAAACCCTCTCCTTGTCATTGCTAGGCCTAGGACACAAGGAAGGGAGAACTACATCTTGATTGAGATGGAAGGCAGAAACCACCTTAGGAAGGAAATCTGGTTTAAAGCAAAAAACCACCTTATCCTAAGGGGCCTGAATACAGAGCCGCCAACTCTGAGACACACGCCGAACAGAGGTAATAGCCACCAAAAAGGCAACCTTTTGAGTGAGCACAGAAAGAGCCACATCCTGCATCGATTCAAAGGGAGGCCCCTGGAGGGCCGAAAGAACCAAATTTAGGTCCCAAACGGGAACCAAAGGCTTTCTAGGGGGCCGAACATGAGTGACCCCTTGTAAAAAAGTCTTGACCAGATGATGCAAAGCAAAAGACCTTTGAAGGGTCAGGTTTCTGCCCTGGCTGTCTTTTTTTCAAAGTACTGAGCTGGAACCCCAGATCCAGACCGTGTTGTAGAAACTCCAAAATCCTAGGAATCGAAAACACCCTGCAAGGTAAGGCCTAGCCTCACACCAGTCAATATAGGACCGCCAAGTCCTATAGTAAATGTTAGAGGAAGACCTCTTCCTAGCTCTAATGAAGGTTTGAATAACCGCCTCAGACAAAACCTTCCTCCCTCAGGATGAAGGTTTCAGCAGCCACGCCATCAAAGCAAGCGTTTGCAAATTGGGGTAACGTAGTTGACCCTGAGAGATCAGATCCGGAGACAGGCGCAGCCTGTACTGATCTACCGCCAATCTTACGACGTCTGCGAACCAAACCTGTCTTGGCCACCTTGGGGCCACCAGAATTGCTGGTGCCCCCTCTAGAGCCAGCTTGCGCACTACCTTGCCCACCATGGAGAAGGGGGGAAACAGGTACAGAAACCCCAGATCCCTCCAGGCAAGGGACAAGGCATCCACTGCCAGGGCCAGAGGATCCTGAGACAGAGATACAAAGGTTGGGAGCTTGTGATTGTGCCGAGAGGCAAAGAGATCCACCTCCGGAGTCCCCCACTTGTGACACAGGGCCCGAAATACCCTGTGGTTGAGAGACCATTCCCCTCGGCGAGAGAATCCCCTGCTCAGGGAGTCCGCCTCTGTGTTCTCCACTCCCGGAATGTATACTGCCGAGATGCAAGGAACATTGCTCTCCGCCCATGTCAGAATCAGAGAGACTTCCCTGAGGGCACTCCTGCTGCGAGTCCCTCCTTGGTGATTGATGTAAGCTGCCGCAGTACGATTGTCTGATCGAACCTGAACCAGTAAACCCTGTAGGTGAAGTGTCAGACGCGACAGAGCCAAGCGGATAGCTCTGAGCTCCAAGACATTGATGGGGTTGTGAGCCTCCTGAGGACCCCACAACTGATGATCTTTCCAGAAACCTCCCCAGCCCGACAGGCTGGCATCCGTGGTAACCGTCTCCCAACGAGGGGCCAGGAACGATCTGCCCCTCATCAGATTGCTTGGTTCCAGCCACCACTGAAGGGACTGCCGAACCCTGGGAGACATCAGAAAAGACTGATCCAAGGACTGTGGACATCTGTCCCATTTCAGCAATAGATGGAGTTGTAGCGACCTCATGTGGAATTGAGCAAAGGGGACTGCCATCCATCAAACCCACCAGAGTCATCCCTAGCCGAATGGAAGGGCTAGGGTTGGTCAGGAGAACACGTATCAGTGACAGATGCCTTCTCTTAGAAGGGGCCTTTTCGCCCACTGAGCTAGAAATAATTTTCTCGAGGTTGGCCAGCCTAGCACAGACCTCCGAGTGTGACTCCCCACTAATGACAGAGTCACTTGGGGTACAGATAATGCGGGGTGGGGTAGGCGATGAGGCGGACGGCCCTGACCCAGAAGCCTGGGAACCAGACTGCCGCGTGATGGCCTGTTGCGCAAACAGAAGGGGGGGGGCAGGCCGCGGCAACGCACGAGCACCCGGCCCCGCGCCCTCACAACTCAGCCTGAGGGGGAGAAGCTCCCCGGCCGGCAGCAGAGCGCAAAACGCGAAACATGCAGCAAAAAAGCACAGACACACACACATGTAACAAGGTGAAAAATATAAGCACAATGCTTCCCCCCCCCACTGGAGGGTATCCGAGGGGACCCGGAAGGGGGAGAATCCCTCACCGTAAAGTGCCAGGGAAGTGAATGGGGACAGGGCATCCCAAACCGGGATCACCAACCCCGAAGCCGCCTACCCCCCTTGTATGGGGTCTCACGGGGGAGCATGGCTCCCTAACACCTATAAGGTGAAGCCTACCATCACCCAGATCTGCAGCCAAGGCTGGTAGGCTATACTGGAATTAAAAAATAAAGGTCCGGGCAGAAATAAGGCACCGCATTACCTGCAAAGGAAGAGCAGCCCACATCTTCTGACTTGCTCGCCGTCCTCCAGAGAAGGAACTGGGGAATGTGTGGGAGGTCCCAGGTTTTTATGGACCGGGAGGGGCTTCTTTTTTGCTTTCATCTCTGCAGAAGTTCGCCCTCTACTGGACCATAACCCATATGTCATGAATAGTGGAAGCGGGGTGTGTGACATACTTGGAATAAAGTGCAGATACCTTACTCCTCTGTGTTAACTCCCACGACAGCCTATCGGGTTTCAGTTGGAAAGGCTGCTTGTGGTCACATGGTACATGGGAGAGGAGGCGGGATTACCATGTGCAGCTGTGGCAAAGAAATAGAAGACGTCCATTTTTTTCTTTTTTACTGGACTTTCTCTTCATTACTGCAGGGTATCCCAAACTGGGTTGCCCCTTAAAGCGCAACAAAACCCAGCTGGCCTTATCCTGGGGCATCTCAAATTGTGAATGCCCCAGTGAAACCCTGCAAATTGGCAGTTATAGATTCCTTTTGTAGCTGGTCCAACGGCGCATGCGCAGGCTCTCGTCCAATCAGAGCCATTTGCCATGACTATGTCATTTGTGAAACGGGTCTGATAGACTTTAATGAGGAGCGCAAGCGGGCGTATCCCCAGTGGCACGTGCATTTAGATGGCTGGGGCAGAAGCGTGCGAGACATTGACATAATCATGGCAAACGACTCTGATTGGACGAGAGCCCGCGCACACGTCGCTGAATCGTGGTAACGTGAGTGAATACTGGCAATCTGGGGGTTGGAAAGCTAGTGGCCGGCCCCCTTAGTTTTGTTCCTCGTTAAGCTGCTTCCAGTGTGTGCGACAGGGTCTTTTCTTGTTTTGCTGGGCCAAAGGATGGGAGGGGCCCCACATTACTTGCAACTTCAGGTTCACTTAAAGTGGACCTATTACCTGAAACGCTAGCCCTGGAGTCTATAAGACACCAGGGCCAGCCGACTAAGTGTCCCTGGGGCATCCCGGATTTGGGATGCATTAGTATCCATGGCATAAAGCAATTTTTGGACCAAAGCCGGTGGAAAGGTGAGTTATGTGGGCAATCTGGGGGGGGGGGGGGGGGGGTCACACAATGGAGCCTCCCAAATCAGGAAAACTGAGCTATCACCAGGATAGTGAAAACCTTAGCGATAGGTCTACTTTAAGGCGGAACAAAACCTGAGAACTTTTTGTGCCGTGCGGAATACGTAATTCTGGAAAGCGCTCCTATTGAAATCAATGGGTAGCACACGCATGCGCAATCCGGCGGGGATGCGTCAGCATGTACCTCCCATTGTAAACAGAGCCCGTGCATGCTCCGTGGAAAGGCGAGTTATTACCAGCGCTTTGGGGGGAGGGGTTTCACAGATCGATTCTGGATGCCTCAGGGAAAGAGCAGCGGCCGGCCTCTGGTGGGTTTTGTTACTCTTTAAAGAGGACCCACCACCTTTGTGGAAACGGCAGTAGGGTAAGTGGTAGGGGGGGTGACCAGAAAAATACCATTTTGTGAATACTCACCTTGTAAAATGGGTATTATAAGTATGTCACACACCCCGCTTCAAGATAATCATTACATGTGGGTAGTATGGTCTGAAGAGGGCGATCTGCAGAGATGATTGGAGGAAAGAAAGCCCCTCCCAGTCCATAAATACCTGGGACCTCCCACTCATTACCCAGTATAAAGAAAGCAGTAAGGTAAGGGACCAGGAAGAGCCAAATATTAGTCATAACAACGCAAAGTTCACAAAACGATGGATCCAGAATACAAAAGGGCGGGTTGAAGCGGGGTGTGTGACATACTTATAATACCCATTTTACAAGGTGAGTATTCACAAAATGGTATTATTCTAAGTATGTCACACACCCCGCTTCAAGATAATCATTACATGTGGGACATCCAAAAGCAGTGTCCATAAAGGGTGGGGATCCAAAACAAGGCATAAAGCACAACTTAAACTACTGCAGCCTGCAGAACTTTGCGGCCAAAAACAGCATCCGCTGAGGCCCAATCAACCACCTTGTAAAAACTTTGAAAAAGTGTGAACAGAAGACCAGGTAGCGGCCTTGCAAACTTGCTCAACAGAGGCCTGGTGCTGAAAAGCCCAGGAAGCCCCAACCGCACGAGTAGAATGAGCTGTAACACGAAGGGGAGGATTTCTCCCCTTAGCAGAAAAGGCCCCGACAATGGCCTGACGAATCCACTTACTGATGGAAGACTTAGCGGGCGCCAAACCTTTCTTGGGCCCAGAGGGTACCACAAAGAAGGCATCAGTCTTACGAAAGGCAGACGTTACCACCAAATAGTACTTCACAACTCGAACCACATCCAGGGAATGCAGGACCCTCTCCTTTTCGTTACTGGGATTAGGACACAGAGAGGGCAAAACAATGTCTTGATTTAAGTGAAAAGGCAGAAACCACCTTAGGAAGGAAATCCGGGATAAAACGGAAAACCACCTTGTCCTGATGTCTTTCAAAATACGGGACCTGAATGGACAGAGCCGCCAACTCAGAAACACGCCGAACAGAAGTGATAGCTACCAAAAAGGCCACCTTCTGAGTAAGGGAAGACAAGGCAATATCATGCAAGGGCTCAAAGGGAGGACCCTGAAGAGCAGAAAGAACCAAATTCAAATCCCAAACCGGAATCAGAGCCTTCCTAGGGGGCCGCACGTGCGTAACCCCCTGGAAAAAGGTCTTAACCAGCGGATGAAGCGCAAAAGATCTTTGGAAAAACACCGCCAGGGCAGACACCTGCCCCTTCAGAGTATTAAGTTGGAGCCCTAGATCCAAACCGTGTTGCAGGAACTCCAGGATTCTAGAAATAGAGAATTCCCTGCAAGGGAAAGCCCTAGTCTTACACCAATCAATATAAGACCTCCAAGTCCTATAGTAAACGGAAGAAGACCTCTTCCTAGCGCTAATAAGAGTCTGAATAACCGCATCAGAAAGACCTTCCTCCTTCAAGATGGAGGTTTCAGCAGCCACGCCGTCAAAGCCAGCGTTGGTAAATTGGGGCAACGTAGATGACCCTGTGTGTGCAGATTCGGCAGCAGGGGCAGAACGAACTGATCTTCTGCTAACCTTACCATGTCTGCGAACCAAACCTGTCTTGGCCACCTTGGAGCCACCAGAATTGCTGACGCTCCTTCCAGAGCCAGCTTGCGCACTACTCTGGCTACCATGGGAAACGGAGGGAACAGATACAGAAACCCTAGATCCCTCCAGTTCAGGGACATGGCGTCCGTCGCGAAGGCTAGCGGATCCTTCGCCAGAGACACAGATGCCGGAAGTTTGTGATTGTGACGGGAGGCAAAGAGGTCCACCACCGGTGAACCCCACCTGAGACAAATCGAACGAAACACCTTGGGACTGAGAGGCCACTCCCCCTTGCGGGCTGACCACCTACTCAGAGAGTCCGCCTCTGAGTTCTCTACTCCCGGAATGTGAACTGCCGAGATGCACGGGACGTGGCTCTCCGCCCAGTCCAGAATCAACGACACTTCCCTGAGGGCACTCCTGCTGCGAGTCCCTCCCTGGTGATTGATGTAGGCAACCGCCGTCCGATTGTCCGACCGAACCTGGACCGGCAAGCCCTGCAGGAGATGAGTCAAACGAAAAAGAACCATTCTGATGGCTCTCAATTCCAGAATGTTGATAGGCTCGTGGGCTTCCAGGGGTCCCCACAACCCCTGAAATCGCAGATCCTTCCAGAAGCCCCCCCATCCTGAGAGGCTGGCATCCGTGGTGACCACCTCCCAACGAGGAGTCTGAAAAGACCTGCCCTTCAACAGATTGGTTGAGTTCAGCCACCACCTGAGTGGTCGGCGAACCCGGGGAGACATCAGAAAGAATTGGTCCAGCGACAGAGGACATCTGTCCCATACAGACAATAGATGGAGTTGTAGCGTCCTCGTGTGAAACTGGGCAAAGAGGACTGCCTCGAAGGAGGCCACCATCAACCCCACCAGTGTCATTCCTAGTCGAATGGTCGGACGAGGAATGGACATGAGCGACCGAATCAATTCCTGAATCAAAAGAACCTTGGATTGAAGAAGGAACACTCTGGCCTGATCTGTATCCAGAGACATTCCCAGAAAGGATACTATCCTGGATGGGTAAAAGGAGGACTTGGGGTAGTTGATCACCCAGCAGAACCTCTCCAGAGTGGATATTACCGTCCTGGTGTCCAATTCCGCTTGGCTGAATGATGATGCCATGATGAGGAGATCGTCCAGATATGGCACTATGCGAATTCCCTGCGCTCTAAGAAGAGCCATCACCCCAGCGAGCACCTTGGTGAAAAACCCTTGGAGCTGTGTTGAGACCAAAAGGAAGAGCTACAAACTGAAAGTGCCGATCTTCCACCACAAACCTGAGGAATCTCTGGTGCGCGCGAAAAATCGGAACATGGAGGAAAGCGTCCTTGATGTCTATGGACGTCATGAAGTCCCCCTGACGGAGAGCGCGGATAGCTGAACAAAGCGATTCCATGCGAAATTTTCGCAGCCTGATAAACCTGTTGAGGATCTTCAGATCCAGGATGGGCCGGATAGAGCCATCCTTTTTGGGGACCGTGAACAGATTTGAGTAAAATCCCCGACCCTGATCTGATAGGGGCACTGGCGAGATGACCTCTATCTCCAGAAGACTTGAAAACGCCTCCCGAAGCCCCTGTGCGCCAGGTGCGTCCGGGGGCACCCTAGACCTGAAGAAAAAGCGGAGGAGGACGGGACTCGAACTCCAACTTGTAGCCGGAAGACACGACTTCCCGGATCCATTTGTCCGAAACCTCCCGAATCCAGATCAGAGAGAAGTGTCGCAGCCGTCCCCCCACCCGCACGGGTGAGGGCGCCCCCTCATTGCTGAGCAGGCTTGTTCGCAGGTTTTGGGTTTTGAACCCGTGAATCCAATTCCAGGAATCTCCTCTAGTGGAAGCAAAACCTCTTCCTGCTCTGGATCCGCGAAAGGAATGATTGAAAGAAGCCACCCCGCGAAAGGGACGTCGTTGCTTCTTGCGTTGAGGTAACTTACCCCCCTTAGCTACTGAATCCAGTCTTTCTCCAAAAAGCCGTAGCCCCACGAATGGGAGAGACGTCAGCGACTTTTTTGACCCAAAGTCGGCCGCCCACTGGCGCAACCAAACTGAACGCCTTATAGTCACCATCAGAGCAGAAGCTCTCCAAGGCGGCTAACATGAAAGACAAGAATAACTCACAACGTTTAAGTCCCAGAAATTCGTCACTGTCCGGGTGCAAACCGGAAGATGACAACAAGTCTCTGACCACCGACCTGGTAGCCACCACCAGCAGAGACGAAGCGCAAAAAAGGCCGTATGGCTGCCCCAATACTGGCGAAACCATGACAAGCCATCTGTTCAATTCGTTTATCCCCTGCATCTTTAATAGAAGAGCAATCGGGGTTATTCAAAAATGGCTGAATTGGATAACCCCAGAATTGGTGCATCCACCTCAGGGGGGGACGTCCAGCGCTTAACCGTGTCCGAAGGGAAAGGATATCTTTTATCCCAACTCTGAGGAATGCCTGGGAGCCAAGCCGGCCTCTCCCATTCCTTAGAAATAATCTCATCAAAATGCCTTTGATTAGGGAATTCCAAGCGCGGCTTGGATTCCTCATAAAACTCCCCTTGTTGATGAGGAGCAACCTCTGGAGGAGAAATAGCCAGAACCTCAAACATCTGAGCAAGGACGTTAGGAGTATCCAAAGAACTCCCTGACCCCTTCTCAGAGTCCGCACCAACAAATTGCTGGTCGTCCGAATAATCCGATTCGTCAAATAGCTCCCCTTCCTCCAGAGGGGAGTAATCTGACCAGTCCAGGCGATCCTCATCGTCATATTCAAATGTCGGTGGGACCGGTGACAAATGATTTCTCTTAGCTGGAGCCTTCTTGGCAACCGAAGAAGAAATACATTTTTCCATATTAGTCAATCTAGCACACACATCAGATTGCGACTGCCCACCCGTGACGTCACACGGGACACGGGCCAAGCCGGGGTGGGAAGGGGATGACGCCGGCGGTGCTGACCCAGACGCCTGGGGTTCTGACTGCCATGTAATAGTCTGCTGTGCACATGGTATACATAGAAATACGTCATCCCCTGTTAGGGATACCCCACAGCCCATGCACTTCCGGGATTGCCCCGAGGGGAGCCCGGTATCTGGGGATGCCTCCATACGGTGAACTTATATGTAGTCGCAATGACCGAGGGAATTACGCTAGTAAGCAACCCGGGATGCCCTTATAATTGTCCCAAGTGGGAGGATTTTAACATGGAATTTAACCCAGGGACCCAAGGACCGGAAGAAGACCCCTTAAAACCTAAGGCGTTCTACCTGAAAGACTGCCGGATATAAAGGGTTACATATAAGTAAATATATATATATATATATATATATATATATATATATATAGGGCCACTCACTGTGCCTTCCTGCGTGAGGTAAATGGCGTCCACCACACACGCAGCTCACAGAGGTAGAGAGGATCCTGTGGGCGTGGCCAGCGCGGAGCGCGCGATATGTGTAGCTCCGCCCCCTTACAGAGCGGAAAGCGGGCTCCGCAGTGGGTCTGCCTAACAGGGGCGGGCCGTGGCGTCCCGCTCAACAGCCCCCGCCCCTAATGGCAAAATGTGTGAGGTAAATTACCTCAGAAAAACACTATAGCGCACACATATACCGGCGCCATGGCAAGAACAGCAGCCGCGGCGCCGGTAACCACAAAGACCCCAGGGATGTAATGGGTGCGGGCCACGGCGACGCGCAATCGCCCGGCCCCGCCCACTGTGGCCAGCGCGTGAGGGGAGATCTCCCCTCACAAGATTAAGGGAACCGCCAGCGCAAATAACCGCGCTGCGGCCATTGCGGTAGTCACTGCAACAAAAAACAGTAAAGACAGGGGGACAAGCCAGCGCCAACAGCCGGCCCCACCCCCCAACTACACTTCTGAGGAGAAAAGTTCTCCTCAGCTCTGGCGCCAGTAGCAGCAAGCGCCGCTGTTAAAGTGAAACAATGCACAATAAATAAATCCTAACTCTGAGGTAAAAAAGGTGGCCCCCGACATTTTATCCCCACCACCACAGGAGAAGGGCATCAGGAAAGGGGGGCCAAGGGACAGGGCATCCCAAACCGGGGTCACCAGCCCGGATAACCGCCTACCCTCTGGTACAGGGTCTCGCGGTGGAGCATGGCTCCAGAGCACTAAAAGTGCCATTCTACCCTCACCCGGGATACAGCCTAGACTGGGAGGCATGTGTATTGGGACTTATAAAAAACATAACCGGGTGGAAATAGAGAGAAAAGCGGGCCGGGAATAAACCCGGCTACCTGAAATCCCCCTGTGCAAGGAGGAGACATCATCTTCTGACTTGCTCGCCGTCTGCAGAGATGGAAAACTGGGTAATGAGTGGGAGGTCCCAGGTATTTATGGACTCGGAGGGGCTTTCTTTCCTCCAATCATCTCTGCAGATCGCCCTCTTCAGACCATACTACCCACATGTAATGATTATCTTGAAGCGGGGTGTGTGACATACTTAGAATAAGGGGGGGAGAGATGTTGCAAGCTAAGAGCATCTCCAGCCTGCAAGCACATAGTGTGATCAGACAGGAGGGCGGAGTTTCAGAGCTGCAGATAGAGGCAGCCAATCAGGACATCTGGGGAAGTAGTGTTTCTGTTCTCAATCCACTGAAGGTTGATTGAAGGACCAGCTCAAGGGGGTGGGGACTGAAAGCTAATTGAGGAAGTGATTTCCTCACTAAGGAGACAGACAGATGAGGAAGCACAGCGCTTCAGCCACTCAATGTAAGTTAAGCTACTGATTTTTTTTTTTTTTTTTTTTTTTTTTAACGTTTGACTTGCCAATCACTTTAATGTTCTGATATTTACTATAAACAGGAGCACAAAGCCGCCGATGCTGCAGCCAACCCTAAGCCAGGCTGACCTTTCCCGATCTTATAAATGTCCCCCCTCAGCCCACAGAGCTGGCGATCACTTCCTGGCGGGTCGACTGAAACATTCCCCCTTGCAGGTGCTTAGAAGACATGGTCCGTCATTTTGTTTTCCTCCCCCTTCCCGTTGCCTGTTCATCAGAGAGCATCTGAAGGGCTCGTGTTACATGCAGTCTGCAGTTCTTTTTATTTAAAAAAAAGAAAAAGGAGGAGCCCATGATTGGTCACGTCCTTGAGGGGGAGAAAAAGTTATGGAAAGATTCCAAAATGAAAAGGAATGTGTGTGCTTCGGTGATTTTTTTGTTCCCGTCAGTTTTTTTTTTTTTTTTACTCTCTGTGCGGAACGACGGCAGCGCTGGATGAGGTCTGCTGTAGGCGCTAGCGAGGTCTGGTCCGTCGTCCAGACGTTTTCGTTTCCTGGGTCTTCCGCCTGTTCTCCGATGGTTTTGTGCTTGTCCTTCCCCGGAGAGACGCTGTGGTGCATGCGCCGAGAGACCGAAGCCTTCCCCCACCCCACCCCGATACAGGTAGAGAGGTTACTGTAACACTAGGCCTACCTGCAAATAGAGATACAGTACAATAGTAAATATGGACCTGGAGACTATGCTGTTCATTTTACAAGTTTCAACATGATCAGGGAAGAGAAAATGCGCTCTGCATTTGATCAGCAGCTGCATTGAGGAGCGGAGAGACAAAGTTGCCACTAATCAGCATCTTCCCCACTCCTAAATGACCTGTTTTATCAGTCTGACCTGACAGGAGAATCTATAGGGAGACACAGTTGCCACTAATCAGCATCTTCCCCGCTCCTAAATGATCTGTTTTATCAGTCTGACCTGACAGGAGAATCTATAGGGAGACACAGTTGCCACTAATCAGCATCTTCCCCGCTCCTAAATGACCTGTTTTATCAGTCTGACCTGACAGGAGAATCTATAGGGAGACACAGTTGCCACTAATCAGCAGCTTCCCCACTCACACCTGACAGGAGAATCTATAGGAGGACACAGTTGCCACTAATCAGCAGCTTTCCTGTTCCTGGACACCCCGTTTTATCAGTCTGACCTGACAGGAGAATCTACAGGGGGACACAGTTGCCACTAATCAGCAGCTTCCCTGATCCTGGACACCCCGTTCTATCAGTCTGACCTGACAGGAGAATCTATAGGAGGACACAGTTGCCACTAATTAGCAGCGTACGTACAAGGAGACAAAGTTGACACTAATCAGCATCTTACCCGCTCCTAAATGACCTGTTTTATCAGTCTGACCTGACAGGAGAATCTATAGGAGGACACAGTTGCCACTAATTAGCAGCTTCCCTGCTCCTGGACGCCCCGTTTTATCAGTCTGACCTGACAGAAGAACGTAGAGGGAGACACAGTGTCCAGTTATCAACAGTTTCCTTACTACCCCTTTAATTAGTCTGACCTGACAAGAGAACATACAGGGAGGCACAGTTGACACTAATCAGCAGCTTCCCTGCTCCTGGATGACCTATTTTATTCGTCTGACCTGACAGGAGAACATAAGGAGAGACACAGTTGCCACTAATCAGCAGCCCCCCCCCCCCCCCCCCCCGTAACTCATTTAATCAGTCTTACCTGACAGGAGAACATACAAGCAGACAGTTGCTGCTTATCAGTCTGACCTGACAGGAGAATCTATAGGGAGGCACAGTTGCCACTAATCAGCAGTTTCCCCACTCACACCTGACAGGAGAATCTATAGGAGGACACAGTTGCCACTAATCAGCAGCTTCCCTGCTCCTGGGCGCCCCCTTTTAATCAGTCTGACCTGACAGGAGAACATAGAGGGAGACACAGTTGCCACTAACCAGCAGCTTTCCTGCTCCTGGATGAGCCATTTTATTAGCCTGACCTGACAGGAGACCATACAGGCAGACACAGTTGCCACTAATCAGCAGCTTCCCAGCTCCTGGATGCCCCCTTTTTATCAGTCTGACCTGACAGGAGAACATAGAGGGAGACACAGTTTCCAGTAATCAACAGGTTTCCCACTACTGAACTACCCTTTAATTAGTCTGACCTGACAAGAGAACCTACAGGGAGACACAGTTGCCACTAACCAGCAGCTTTCCTGTTCCTGGATGCCCCCTTTTTATCAGTCTGACCTGACAGGAGAACATAGAGGGAGACACAGTTTCCATTAATCAGCAGGTTTCCCACTACTGAACTACCCTTTAATTAGCCTGACCTGACAGGAGACCATACAGGGAGACACAGTTGCCACTAATCAGTAGCTTCCCAGCTCCTGGATGCCCCCTATTTATCAGTCTGACCTGACAGGGGAACATAGAGGGAGACACAGTTTCCAGTAATCAGCAGCTCCCCGCTACTGAACAACCCGTTAATTAGTCTGACCTGACAAGAGAACCTACAGAGAGACACAGTTGCCACTAATCAGCAGCAGCATCCCACCCCCCCCCCCCCCCCCCCCCGGACAACTCATTTTATCAGTCTGACCTGACAGGAGAACGTACAAGCAGATAGTTGCAGCTAATCAGCAGCTTCCCTGCTCCTGGACACCCCCTTTTTATCAGTCTGACCTGACAGGAGACTGAGGGAGACACAGTTTCCAGTAATTAGCAGCTTCCCCGCTACTGAACTACCCGTTAATTAGTCTGACCTGACAAGATAACCTACAGGGAGAAACAGTTGCCACTAATCAGCAGCTTCCCTGCTCCTGGATGACCCATTTTATAGCTGCCGATTAGCAGCAACTTTGTCTCCCTGTAGGTTCTTTTGTCAGGTCGGTATATTTTTGAGTAATCTTTGGTATACGGCGCAGTTTATCTATTATATGGTACTAATGATCCTTTTACAGTCTTGTTGGGGAATCCTAAAGCTGTCATTTAACATTTATTAATATCTAAATAAAGTGCATAAATTCATGTATGAGGATATATGATGGACATAGGTTAAGGCTTATTAATCGGCACTTTTGGATGAAATTTGCACTTTATTGTTGCCCCATTCTTCTAGGCGGTTTTATACGCGCTTTATACATGTCTTCTATTGACTTGTATAAACATTATCTATACTAATACTGCCCTCTTTTGATTAATCAGTGTCTTGCATTTTTGGTGGTTTTAATTATTTTTTATTGTGGAGATTTTGTGTGAACAATAGTCATTGTATTGGTAATTTATTCACAGTTTGTGTACCTTTAATATCGGACTAGTGGGTGTCATGTACTATAGAAAATTGGTCCACTAGGTACAATGATTGTGGTAGAGTGTTGACTTGTGTGAGAATTGTCTGAAAACCCCACTAAACCACAACCTCCAGAATAATGAACCAACAAGTCCCAGTCTCAGGGAGCAGTGCAGGAAACACAGCCCAAGGGGGCCCAGCTTCTAGGACAATCCCTGTTGCATTTCAGATGGGAAGTCTCCTCCAACGACCCATGTGCAGCAAAGCCAAATACAGAATCAGAACTGGGAGACAAAGATGCATCTCCCACATAGGGGTTTCATTTCTGTAACTGGCCCGGATTGGGTGGGGGGGGAGGATCTCTGATCCATCCTAACCCCCCCCCCCCGTTCTTGGATTGTCTGGCATCAGAACCAGGGCCCTGCAACCCTCCCAGCAAAAGTTATGACCCATAAACAGTTTTTAATAATAGTTAAACTGGACCTTCACTCTAAATATGAGCCTTGTATGTTCCCCCACCCTATACATACAGTTTGCCCACATTAAAAGTAATCCCACCTAGTCCGTTTTCGGAGCTATTAAACATCCAAGATGGTGGCCCGTGCAGTCTCAGGCTGGCAGCAGAAAACTGACTATGCTGCTCTGCATTCTGGGATTGCTGTCTTTTTCCTGACCCTAGCTCTGCTCTGTCTGTTCAGAGCACTGATATAACCCGCCCTGCACTTGCCCCCTCTACTCTACTTAGCATGTGATGCTTCTGAGGCAAGATGTTGGCGGTGCTGCTCCTCACACTGGGCATACTCGTAGTTGCAAAGTGCAAATTACGTCTGATAAAACAGGTTCGTTAAGAAGTGGGGAAGCTGCTTATTAATGCCAATTGGGTCTCCCTGCACATTCTTCTGTCAGGTCACATTGATAAAACAGGTCATTTAGGAGCGGGGAAGCTGCTGATTAGTGGCAACTGTGTCTCCCTATAACTTCTCCTGTCAGTTCAGACTGATAAAACGTGTTCATTCAGAAGCGAGGAAGCTGCTGATTACTAGCAACTTTGTCTCCCTGTAAGTTCTCCTTACAGGTCAGACTGATAAAACGGGTAGTTTGTGAGTGGGAAGCTGCTGATTACTGGCAACTGTGTCTCCCTGTAACATCTCCTTTCAGGTCAGACTGATAAAAACGGGTAGTTCAGGAGCGCGGAAGCTGCCGATTAGTGGCAACTTTGTCTCCCTGTAACATCTCCTTTCAGGTCAGACTGATAAAAAACGGGTAGTTCAGGAGCGGGGAAGCTGCCGATTAGTGGCAACTTTGTCTCCCTGTAACATCTCCTTTCAGGTCAGACTGATAAAACGGGTAGTTTGTGAGTGGGAAGCTGCTGATTACTGGCAACTGTGTCTCCCTGTAACATCTCCTTTCAGGTCAGACTGATAAAAACGGGTAGTTCAGAAGCGGGGAAGCTGCCGATTAGTGGCAACTTTGTCTCCCTGTAACTTCTCCTGTCAGTTTAGACTGATAAAACGTGTTCAATCAGAAGTGGGGAAGCCGATTACTTTCATCTGTGTCTCCCTGTAAGTTCTCCTTACAGGTCAAACTGATAAAACGGGAAGTGCAGTAGCGGGATGCTGCTGATTACTGGCAACTGTGTCTCCCTGTATTTTCTCCTTACAGGTCAGACTGATAAAACGTGTCGTTCAGGAGAGGGAAAGCTGCCGATAAGCGGCAACTTTGTCTCTCTGCACGTTCTCCTGTCAGACTGAGGAAATGGGTCATAGAGGACAGGGAAAGCTGCTGATTAGCATCAACTGCGTCTCACTGTGAAAGTGAGACAGTAGCATAGCTTTCTTATTTCCATGGCAATTGCTCCAGCTGCTCCACCACAACACTTTGAAACAATCCCTTTCTAAAAGTTGTTCTGAGCCACACATGCTCAACCTGTGACCCAGGGGGCACATGTGGCCCTCAGAACAATCCGATGTGGCCCCTGAGCTGCTTCGGGTAAAGCAGGAGGGGTAAATAGAACTAGCTAAATCGGGGCTTACACTAAAGATGGGCGATTGCACAGAGAGTAATATAGGAGAGGCCTATTGGCAAACAGAGGTGGCAGCGGGGGCTTGGAGGGATGCGGTGACACCGATTGTACAGCACCACCCGGTGTGACATAATAAATTGGTAAAATCGTTTTTTTTTTCTAAAATAATTGTAAGCTCAGCATTGGTGGGAGTTTAGATGGGTTGAGTATTGGGAACATGGTTGAGATGTGGGACCAATAGGGGAGGGCTATAAATAACGGACCCATATATTCATAGATGTAACCCAATCGGCTTACAGCATGTGTGGGATGGGGGGGACATATGAATGTAGGGGAGTGGTGGAAGTACATACGAGGAGTTTGTGGAGACAGTGGGCATCCTAATTGACCTTCATTATATTATTCCAAATGAAAACCTATTCATTGTGGCCCACGACCAGGTTCCAAATCATTTAAGTGGCCCTCGCTCTTCAAAAGTTTGAGAACCCCTGTTCTAAGCAACAAGTGCAATCCCAAACAGGCCTGCAGGTGTCCTTAAAACACCCAGCATGACGGGACCATGACGGATGCAAATTTAGATATAAGGTTGCATGCGCTTCTGGTGGGTTCGGCGTGTGCCCATACCAGAAGCAGCAGCAGAGGTGGGACTGGATTGACCAAATCAATCTTCTATCTGAAGGTAAAAAAAAACCCTGCTGTAAAACAAATAGAAACATAATCAATCAGCAAAGAAAGATAACACGGGGCTCCACTCACTTTTTCAGACTCCATAGCCGGGCACCTCCAGTTATATAGGTAATACTGCAAGTTGCCGTCTCCTATGCCAAACTTCAGCTTCTCCAGGAATGTTTTGTTTTCCATCAAATCCAGGGCATTGAACACATCGAACCCTTTCTGTAAAATGAAAAATATACATGTGACCCTCCGCACCTTTATAGTTCTGCCAGGTAAACGACCATAAAAAAAAAGACACATCTGTGAGTACTCACCTGTAGAATTGCTTTTACTATGCATGGCACGGCCTGCTTCCAGAAGTCCTTACGTATGGGTTATTCCACCACAAGGTGGCGCAGTGTACTGCAGAAGAGTTGTGGCTCCTCCCGGTACCATATAAAAATGGAATCACCATAGACTTATCCAGTGTTGACAAGCAGTTATTCAAGTAACCAGGAGATAATAAAAGTAAAAAAGGTAACAAACCCCAACTAACTTGGAACAATCACCATAAAGAGGCAACCAAGAATAACGATAAGGGTGGGGGGGAAGCAGGCCATGCCATGCATAGTAAAAGCAATTCTACAGGCGAGTACTCACAGAATTGTCTTTATCCTATTGCATGGCACGGCCTGCTTCCAGAAGCTCTTACGTATGGGACGTCCAACAGCAGTGTCCGTAAGGTAGGGTGGGATCCCAAAAGAGTAACAACAGGCAGTTTAAACCACTACCGCCTGAAGTACCTTGTGGCCAAAAGCAGCATAAGCTGAGGCCTTAACATCAACCTTGTAAAACTTGGAAAAGGTATGAACAGAAGACCAAGTAGCGGCTTTACAAACTTGTTCAACAGAAGCTTGGTGCTGAAAAGGCCAAGACGCACCAATAGCACGAGTAGAATGAGCAGTAACCCTGAAAGGAGGAACCTTCCTCCTGGCAGAATAGGCCTGCTCCACCACCTGACGGATCCACTTGCTGATAGTGGATTTAGCAGGAGGCAAACCCTTCCTAGGTCCAGCAGGAAGAACAAAAAAAGCGTCAGACTTCCTGAAAAACTTCAGAGCCCTGACAGCATCCAAAGAGTGAAGGATCCACTCCTTGGAATTAGCAGGATTAGGACACAAAGAAGGTAAAACAATGTCCCGATTGAGATGAAAGGCAGACACAACCTTAGGCAAACAGGTCCACATCCGGCTGACCCAAGCGGTGACACAAGGAGTAAAAAATCCTGTTGCTGAGGGACCATTCCCCCAGCCGAGACATCCCCCTGCTCAGGGAGTCTGCCTCCTGGTTCTCCACCCCCGGAATGTAAACCGCCGAGATGCAGGGGACATTCTCTTCCGCCCAAAACAGTATCAGGGACACTTCTTTGAGGGCTCGCTTGCTCCGAGTCCCTCCCTGATGATTGATGTAGGCAACCGCCGTCTGACACCATCAGGCCCACTAACTGCATCCCTTGCCGGATGGAGGGATGGGGACACAAGAGCAGAGTCTGTGCCTGCTTCTGAAGGCCCTCCACCTTCTGCTGAGGCAGGAATACCTTGACCTGAGAGGTATCCAGAGTCATGCCCAGAAAGGACCTTACAAAAGACGGAGACAGTGAAGACTTGAGATAGTTGATCACCCAGCCGAAGGACCTTGAGTGGAGGTCACCACCAGAGTATCCTTCTCGGCCTGATGAAGAGACTGAGCCGCAATCAGAAGGCCGTCCAGGTAAGGGAGGAGGCGAATGCCCTGATTCCTCAGCAGAGCCATCACGCCCGCCAGCACCTTGGTGAACACCCGAGGGGCCGAGGTGATACCGAACGGTAAGGCCACAAACTGGTAATGCTGATCCTCTAAAGCAGTGGTCCTCAACCCTGTCCTCAAGGCCCACCAACATGTCATGTTTTTTGGATCTCCAAATAGCCAGCTCTATTGCTCTGCAGCTGCACTAATTACTCCACCTGTGCATCTTTGTGGAGATCTGCAAAACCTGGCCTGTTGGTGGGCCTTGAGGACAGGGTTGGGGACCACTGCTCTAGAGCGAACCTGAGAAATCTCTGATGACCTGGAAAGATTGGCATGAGAAGGTAGGCATCCTTGATGTCCACTGAGGTCATGAAGTCGCCTGGGCGCAGGGTAATGACCGCCGAGCGTAGAGTCTCCATGCGAAAATGCTTGAACCTGACAAACTTGTTGAGACCCTTCAAGTCCAGGATGGGCCTCAGGGACCTGTCCTTTTTAGGGACCGTGAACAGATTGGAGTAGAACCCTGGACCCCGTTCCTGGGAAGGCACCAGGCAAATGACTCCTGACTCCAACAGACGTTGAACCGCAAGGCGCAAACCCTGAGCTGACAGAGGGTTTTGAGACATCCGGGATCTGATGAATCTTGGGGGCGGCCAGGCTGCAAACTATCTTGTAACCGGGGGACACTACCTCCTGAATCCACCGGTCTGAGACGCGTAGCCTAAGAGCCGAAGCCGTCCCCCCACCCCATGCCTGAGGGGTACCAGAGAAGAGGGAGCCACAACCTCCTCTGGGAAGACGAAAGGAGGGGAGGGAAGAGGAGGGCCCCCGAAAAGGCCGAGGCCGCCTCCTACGTAGAGGCAGCCTACCATCCTTGGCTAGAACATCCAGACGCTCACCAAAGAGCCGCAGCCCTGTAAAAGGGAGCCCAGTGAGAGCCTTCTTAGCGGCAGCATCATCCGCCCACTGACGCAGCCAAATAGAGCGGCTCATAGCCACCAAAAGGGCAGAGGCCCTACCACACATCCGTACCGCATCATCCATGGCAGTAAGGACAAAGGCAACAAAATCAGAGCAAAGCAAAAGGGACCTATAATCCTCCCCCCTGTTACCAGCCGTAGCGCCCTCAAGGAGACGCTTGAGCTGTTTCTTAAGGGCAATAGCTGTAATGGCAGCAGCGCAGACCGGACGCAGCCCAGCCCCCACACACGTAAAAGCATGGCAGGCCAGCTGATCCATGGGCCGGTCCTCGCTGTCCCGGTAGTAGTGTCAGGGGAAGGCATGACCGAGGTGTTGGACAGCCCTAGCACGGGAGCGTCCACCTCAGGGGGACACGACCATCGCTTGACCAGGTCAGCAGGAAAAGGATATCTCCTATCCCAGGACGTTACCACTCCTTGAGCACCATATTAGTGAAATGGCTCTGCTCAGGGAACTCCAGGCGCTGTTTATCAGGACAAAAGATCTCACCCTGCTTCCTCTTACCCACCTCAGGGGGGACAATGTTCAAGATTTAAAAAATGTGAGCTAACAGGCTATCAGTGTCCTCAGGGAACCATGAGTCTTCCCCAGACGCAGACCCAGGGTCACTGCCGTAACCCTCCTGCTGGTCCCCAGAGGAGTAAAGAGTCCTGAAAGAGTTCCCCCTCCTCTAGGGGGTAAAGGGTAACAAAAGAATTAGGTCCCTCATCGTCCTCAGGAAAGAGGGATGTCACGGGAGCTAGGTGCCGCTTCTTGCCAGAGGCCTTACGTGGAACAGGCCTGGCAAGCTGCCTTTCAATACTGGCCACACTCAGTGCCAGATCAGACTGTGCCCCCCGCTAGTATCCCCCTCACTGGGGGCTAAATGCAGGCGCGGAGGGGTAGGCGATGCCGAAGGGGGCGCAGAACTGGGAAGCGAAGCGGGTAGCCCAGCCTGGGCCGCAATGATACCTTGGGCGCACGGCACGCACACCATGACACTGTCAATCACAGGGGATACCCCACACATGGAACACAGCCGAGATTGCCCTGAAGGACCCCCAAGCACGCTATCCCCAGAAGCCTCCATATGGTGATTAACACAGGCGCAACAGGCCAGCACAGGGTAAAGGCTAATAAGAGCCACTCGCTCCATCAAGTTCACAGTGTGTTTTGTGACAGCTCAAGAACAAATGTTTTGCTAGTGCCCAAGTCGGGGTTATAGTAAAACAAAACCCGGTCGTTGTCAATGGGGACACAGCGGTAGTTTCTGAGAGCCAACAGGCCACCGGGGCTTTAGCAGTGGAGAA
The DNA here is from genome assembly GCA_027917425.1 of Gastrophryne carolinensis. Lineage (NCBI taxonomy): Eukaryota > Metazoa > Chordata > Amphibia > Anura > Microhylidae > Gastrophryne > Gastrophryne carolinensis. The sequence goes on along the minus strand of CM051239.1, from coordinate 6,249,058 downwards.
GCCCGACTGCTCCATAGATTAAGCGATGGGCTCATTTCGGGTTTCCATCCGCTTTAATGTTTTGCTATTGATACAAAAGTTTGGATATTGTTTTAAGGCGGAACAAAACCCGGTATTTTGACCATACGGTCAGGTTCCCTGTTAAAAGAGGAACTTCAGAGGCCCTGGAGGACCAACCGAGTCCCACTTCCTGCGGCATCCCAAATTGGGAAGCCCTGCTGTGCAACACCCTCCCCCCCCCCCCCCGATCGCAGGTTTCACTCCCGAGCCCTCGTTGCATCTCATTCCAGAGCCCTTGTTCCATCTCAGCGCTGCAACTGCATCCCCGCTCACCTCTAGCTTTGCATGTACCAGGATCTGGGTACATGCACAGAGCCCTCGTCGCATCTCAGCGCTGTGACCGCATCCCCGATCTGGGTACATCCAGAGCTATCGTCGCATCTCAGCGTCGTGACCGCATCCCCACTCACCTCTAGCTGTGCATGTGTTAGGCTTTTCTGAATGGCGGACACTGGCACGCCGACAGCAAGACCCAAGCGGTTTCGGTTTCATTCAGCTCCTTAGCAACTAAGAAAGGTGAGAGAAACAGAGCTTGCCGATTGGCTAACCGGGCCGCTTAGCCAATCAGCTTGCTCAGATTCGACCGCATCTGCATCGTGGGAACGACAGGAAGGGGAGTTTTCTTGAACGATTCGCAAGGATACACACAGCAGGACATCCCAATCCGGGATGCCCCATCCAAGACCAACACCACACAGGAAAGTGAAATTCCTGTATGTTGTTCCTGTTTAACAACAGGGCATCCCAAATCCAGATTCCCAGGAGGTAGAGGGACCTCAAGCCATTTTTGATTGGACGTCCTCTTTCAAGGTGAATTCTGTTCGGTGAACTTCCTGTTTGCGGGGGAACAGACAGGAAGCGCGGCTGCATCTCTCCGCTACGAGAAGGCCACTTACTAATTTGGCGAGGATGAGCGCGTCGTTCATGAGGTCCAGCAGCGCGGTCTCCGTGTGGACGGTGTAGAACGAATAGGCCGCCTTGAGATTTTTATGCATGGGGTGATGCATCACCGTGGACGGCAACGTGTAAAAGCTCAGGAAGTCCGTTAACGAGCCGTTTGAACTCTGCAAAAGTCGGGGAGACGCATCTGTCAGAGAACTTTAAGCTGGACCACAAGTCATTTTGGTCTCGATTCAATAAAAGGTCACCAGATAAGAAAACAATGAAAGTCAACGGCACTGTTTTACTCCTAAGAAAAGTAGAGAACTGTTTATTCCTTTTTACACTGTAGTAAAAAGTGCCATTGACTTTCATTGTCTTTTTATCTGGTGATTCAGTAACAGTGACATTCTCAGGCTTTTTTCTCATGAATTGAATTTTTTACTACCGTGAGAATTTTTTTTTCTACCTTTATTGAATCAAGGTCTTTATGTTCGACTTTCGGTACGGTATTCCCGATCCGGGAATTGTCAATACCGCACTGAAAGTCGAATCTGTGTGTGGGCACTCGTACTCACCTCCACGACAAAGGTATCTATAATGTTATCCTGAGGGAGAAACCAATGCAACACCTCCTCCTCGTCCATCACAGGAGCCAAGCTAAACTGATTTAAATAGTCATTCAATAGATGCTGGACCATCGCCACGTCTTTCCTCTCCATTGGCCGTAACCCAGAGGTCTTTGTTGCCTGGCGACGGGAAAAGGAACAAAAGCGGTTAACAGCCATACGCAGAACATTAGTTAAACGAGCGTAGTAGTCCTGAAGATTGGTGGTCTGCTTTTATTCCGGTTTTGGGTACAGGCACTAAATCATCCAGCAGGGGGGCATATGGTCATGGTTAATCAGGATTCCTGGGAGAAGTTACCATTAGTCACCAGCTGGTGGCACTGTCCGAGCCTTCTCACTGCTCTGTGCCTATTACTGTTCACTCCCTGCCTTGCCCCTATCCTCGTTCCTGATTCCCAGCTCATGGTCCTTCGGTCTTCCTGACTTGCCCCTACCCTCAGTTCCTGGTGCTTCAGTCTCCCTGCCTTGCCCCTATCCTCAGTTCTGATCCCCAGCAGCTAGTCCTCCAGTCTCCCTGCTTTGTCCCTATCCTCAGATCTGATCCCCAGTTCCTGGTCCCTTGGTCTCCCTACCATGGCCCTATGCTCAGTTGTGATCCCCAGCTCCTGGTCCTTCGGTCTCCCTGCCTTGGCCCTATGCTCAGTTCTGATCCCCAGTTCCTGGTCCTTTGGTCTCCCTGCCTTGCCCCTATCCCTCAGTTCTAATACCCAGCTCCTGGTCCTTCAGACTTCACTGCCTTGCCCCTATCCTTTGTTTTGATCCCCAGTTCCTGGTCCTTCAGTCTCCCTGCCTTGGCCCTATGCTCATTTCTAATACACATTTTCCAGTCCTTCATTCTCCCTACCTTGCACCTATCCTAAGTTCTGATCCCCAGTTCATGGTCCTTTAGCCTCCCTGCCTTGCCCCTATCCTCAGTTCTGATCCCCAGTTCCTGGTCCTTCGGTCTCCCTGCCTTGTCCCTATCCTCAGTTCTGATCCCCATTTCCTGGTCCTTCAGTCTCCCTGCCTTGGCCCAAATCTCAGTTCTGATCCCCAGTTTCTGGTTCTTTGGTCTCTGACTTGCCCCTATCCTCAGTTCCTGGTCCTTCAGTCTCCCTGCCTTGGCCCTATGCTCAGTTGTGATCCTCAGTTCCTGGTCCTTCGGTCTCCCTGTCTTGTCCCTATCCTCAGTTATGATCCCCAGTTCCTGGTCCTTCAGTCTCCCTGACTTGCCCCTATCCTCAGTTCTGATCCCCAGGAGCTGGTCCTTCGGTCTCCCTGACTTGCCCCTATGCTCAGTTCTGATCCCCAATTCTTGGTCCCTTGGTCCAGCTTAGGAGCTGGGGATCAGAATTGAGGGATAGGGGCAAGGCAGGGCCTTGCCCCTATCCCTCAATTCTGATCCCCAGCTCCTGGTCCTTTGGTCCCCCTGCCTTGCATTTATCCTCAGTTCTGATACCCAGTTCCTGGTCCTTTGGGCTCCCTGCCTTGCCTCTATGCTCAGTTCTGATCCCCAGTTCCTGGTCCTTCGGTCTCCCTGCCTTGGCCCTATCCTCAGTTCTGATCCCCAATTCTTGGTCCTTTGGTGTCCCTGCCTTGTCCCTATCCCTCAATTCTGATCCCCAGCTCCTGGTCCTTCGGTCCCCCTGCCTTGCATTTATCCTCAGTTATGATACCCAGTTCCTGGTCCCTCTGACTCCCTGCCTTGGCCCTATAATCAGCTCCTGGTCCTTTGGTCTCCCTGCCTTGCCTCTATGCTCAGTTCTGATCCCCAGTTCCGGGTCCTTCGGTCTCTCTGCCTTGGCCCTATCCTCAGTTCTGATCCCCAATTCTTGGTCCTTTGGTGTCCCTGCCTTGCCCCTATCCCTCAATTCTGATCCCCAGCTCCTGGTCCTTCGGTGTCCCTGCCTTGCATTTATCCTCAGTTATGATACCCAGTTCCTGGTCCCTCTGACTCCCTGCCTTGGCCCTATAATCAGTTCCTGGTTCTTTGGTCTCCCTACCTTGGCCCTATTCTCAGTTCCTGGTCCTTTGGTCTCCCTGCCTTGGCCCTATTCTCAGTTCCTGGTCCTTCGTTCTCCCTGCCCAGTCCCTATCGTCAGGTCTGATCCCCAGCTCCTGGTCCTTCAGTGTCCCTGCCTTGCCCCTATCCTCAGTTCTGATCCTCAGTTCCTGGTCCTTTGGTCTCCCTGCCTTGCCCCTATCCTCAGTTCCTGGTCCTTCGGTCACCCTGCTCTGCACCTAGGCCTTAGAGTCACTTACATCAGGCAGCCGGTACAGCTTCATGGTCCTCTGCAGCGTCATATTTCTACTCAGGTGTGAAAACTTCACCTCCACTAGTTTCCGGGGGTTCAGCGAGCGATGCCAGTACCTGAAAAGAGAAGAAAGGACTCATTGTCCTTACTACATTGTACAGCGCCACAGAAAAGGACGGCGCTCTGTAAATAAACACCAATAATAATTTTCCAGCATTCCTGACATATAGCAGCTGAATGACTCCTGTATGAGGCTCGCCTCTCCTCCATGGGGAGCGTCCCTAGAGAGACCCAAATAGGGAGTAGTTGCTTAAAAGGGTTTGTGTGTGACCCGGAGGAGCGTGCCTTCGTCACTCAAGTCATCCTCTGTAGTTGTCCGAGAGACAACAAGGCCGGATTATGTAGGGTTAGAAAATGTCTGCAGGAATATACGCAAGCCCCCTCACACGCGTGTCTTCAAGGAGGTCAGTGTTCTGCTCTCTGAAATTCGGTCTCGGCTTGTAGCAACTCATAGCATGTCACAAGCTGAGCATCGGCCCTTAAAAGAGACAGTGCAAGCAATGGCAATAATAAAGCAGCGAGGGAACTCAAATTATGCCAATCTCCTGCACCTCCTTTCCATTCCTCCACGACCACCTCCAAATGTGGTCGCAAAGACAACACCTATTGTGAATAAGGTTAAAAAAATCACCTCCTCCTGTAATAACTATTCAGATAGTAAAGAATGTCAAACGGGTGGGCGAACAAAATACAATCCCAAAAAGTTTTTGGGAGGCTACAGACCTAGTCATCTTTAAGGCATTTCTGGGTGCTCCGCTCATTCAGTGCCCAACCCCTCCACCCAACTTGAGCAGCCAGGTGATGCTGCCGGGCTGGCAGGGTCCCATTTTTTTTTTTAAACAGGGCACTGTCGGTGCCACGTCCACCCAGCACCTTTTGAGATCACGGATTTTCTGATCTGCAGACGCACAGCGGGATGTCTCAGAGGCAAGAGGAAAAGCGGGGATGTGGCCGCTGGAGCGGGAAGCAAGGTAAGTGTATGGGGCGATCTGGGGGGGTTTCACACAGCGGGAAATCCCGATCTTGGATGCCTCAGAGGGGAAAATCGATCGGCCAGGGAATCTTAGATTAGCGGGCCGATCGCCGTGGGTTTTGGTCCACTTTGAAGAGGACTTACAGTCAAAAAATACAATTCTGTGATTACTCACCTGTAGAATTGGTATTATGAGTATACAGTACGTCCTGCTCCAAATCTAATACTTACAGTTGGGATATACTCCGCCAGATGGCGCTGGACTGCAGAGACATCGAAAATAAGCTCCTCCCGGCCCCTCAAATACCCAGGGACCTCCCACAAATCTCCAGCATTGAAAAGCAGTTAAGGAGAAGCCGGGAGAATTAAACAATCCAAACTATCAACTATAACAATGATAACAATCACCATACAGGGGATCCAAGAAAATGCAAACCAAGGGTGGGTTGGAGCAGGACGTACTGTATACTCATAATACCAATTCTACAGGTGAGTAATCGCCTGTAGAATATTCTTAGTATACAGTACATCCTGCTCCAAATCTAATACTTACAGTTGGGACATCCAATAGCAGTGTCCATAAAGTAGGGTGGGATCCCCAAGAAAAATCAGCAGCAGGCAGTTTAAACCACTGCCGCCTGCAGAACCTTTCGGCCCAAAACAGCGTCAGCTGAGGCCCTAACATCAACCTTGTAAAACTTTGAAAAGGTATGAACAGAAGACCAAGTAGCAGCCTTGCAAACTTGTTCAACAGAAGCCTGGTGCACGAGTGGAATGAGCAGTAAGGCGGAAGGGAAGATTCTTCCCCTTAGCAGAGTAGGCCTGAATCACAGCCTGACGAATCAACTTGCTGATAGTAGACTTGGCAGGAGCCAAACCCTTCCTGGGCCCAGAAGGGACCACAAAAAGAGCATCAGTTTTCCTGAAAGGTGCAGTAGCCACCAGATAGTACTTCAGACACCTAACCACATCCAAAGAGTGCAAAACCCTCTCCTTAGCATTGCTAGGATTAGAGCAAAAAGAAGGAAGAACAATATCCTGATTCAAATGAAAGGCAGACACTACCTTAGGCAGAAAATCAGGTTTGAAACGAAACACCACCTTGTCCTGGTGCCTCTCATAGTAGGGAGGCTGAATGGACAGCGCCGCCAACTCAGACACACGCCCGACAGAAGTGATAGCCACCAGAAACACAACCTTGAGCGTAAGAATGGCCAAGGAAGCATCCTGCACAGGTTCAAAGGGAGCACCCTGCAAGGCTGACAGAACCAAGTTCAAATCCCAAACAGGCACCATAGGTTTACGTGGGGGACGCACATGAGTGACCCCCTGGAAAAAAGTCCTGATCAGAGGGTGCTGAGCAAAGGACTTCTGGAAAAAAATAGCCAGGGCAGAAACCTGACCCTTCAGAGTACTGAGTTGGAGCCCCATCTCCACCCCATGCTGCAGGAACTCCAGAATCCTGGGAATAGAGAACACACGACAGGGAAGAGACTTAGACTCACACCAGTCAATGTAAGCACGGCAAACCCTGTAATAAATGGAAGACTTCTTCCTAGCTTTAATCAAAGTATCCACAACTGAGGAAGACAGCCCCTTCTCCATCAAGATGGAGGTTTCAGCAGCCAAGCCGTCAAAGCCAGAGTTTGTAAATTGGGATGGCGTAGTGAGCCCTGAGTGATCAGATCTGGCACCAAGGGCAGAGCGTACTGATCTACTGCCAGCTGTACCACGTCTGCGAACCACACTCTTCTTGGCCACCTGGGGGCCACCAGAATTGCTGGCACCCCTTCCAGAGCAATCTTGCGCAGAACCCTGCCCAGCAGGGGAATTGGGGGGAAGGCATACAAGAACTGAAAGTCCTTCCATGACATTGCTAGCGCATCCGAGGTCAGGGCCAGAGGATCCCTGGACAGAGAGACAAAAGCTGGAAGATTGTGATTGTGGCGGGACGCAAACAGATCCACATCTGGTTGGCCCCAACGGAGACACAGAGATTGAAACACCCTGCTGCATAGGGACCATTCTCCCTGGCGAGAGGTCCCCCTGCTCAGAGAGTCCGCCTGGTGATTTTCCACCCCCGGGATGTACACAGCTGAAATGCAGGGGACACTGGCCTCCGCCCAAGTCAGGATCAGAGACGCTTCCTGGAGGGCCCCCTTGCTCCGGGTCCCTCCCTGATGATTGATGTAGGCAACTGCTGTCTGGTTGTCCGCACCTGAACAGGCAGGCCCCGAAGATGAGTAGTCAAGCGACCCAGAACTAACCTGATCGCTCGCAGCTCCAAGACACTGATAGGTGTGTGGGCCTCCTGAGGGCCCCACCTCCCCTGGAACCACAGGGACTTCCAGAAACCCCCCCAACCTGACAGACTGGCATCCGTGGTGACCGTCTCCCAGGAAGGGGCAAGAAAGGATCTTCCCCCCAACAGGTTCCTTAAGTCCATCCACCACAAGAGGGACCTCCTGACCAGGGGGGAGAGCACACAGACCCTGCCCAGGGACGCTGGGTCCTTGTCCCATACAGACAATAAGTGAAGTTGCAGAGGCCTCAAGTGGAACTGAGCATAAGGGACCGCTTTGAAGCACGCCACCATCAGGCCCACCAGCTGCATCCCCTGCCTGATGGAGGGATGGGGACAAGCTAGGAGGGACTGAGCCTGTGCAATCAGACTGTCCACCTTCTGCTGAGGAAGGAAGATCCTTGCCTGAACTGTGTCCAGATTCATTCCTAGGAATGGAGTTACCAAGGAAAGGGACAGTGAGGACTTGGGGTGGTTGATCACCCATCCAAATGACTCCAGAGTGGACACCACCAGCTGAGTATCCTACTCTGCCTGATGTAGAGACTGGGAAGTGATGAGGATGTCGTCCAGATAGGGAAGCACGCGGACGCCCTGACATCTGAGCAGAGACATCACGCCAGCCAGCACCTTGGTGAACACCCTGGAAGCTGAAGTGAGGCCGATGGGCAAGGCCACAAATTGGTAGTGTTGATCCATCAGAGCAAACATGAGGAACTTTTGATGACCAGGGAACACAGGAATATGAAGGTAAGCATCTTTGATGTCCACAGAAGTCATGAAATCCCCTTGGCGCAGGGAACTGATGGCAGAGCGCAGAGTCTCCATGCAAAAGCGCCTGCCCCTGACAAACTTGTTGAGGATCTTCAAGTCCAGGATGGGCCTGACAGAACCATCCTTTTTGGGTACTGTGAATAGGTTGGAATAAAAGCCCTTGCCTTTTTCTCTTAAAGAGACCTGGCAGATGACCCCCAGCTCCAGGAGGCCTTGCACTGCTTGCACTAGCTCCTGAGCTGACACAGGGGCCTGAGGAATCCAGGATCTGATGAATCTTGGAGGGGGATCGGCAGCAAACTCCAACTTGTAACCGGAGGACACTACCTCCTGAATCCACCGGTCTGAGACATGAAGCCTCCAGACGTGAGCGAAGTGCTGCAGCCGTCCCCCCACCCGGATGGGTGAGGGCGCCCCATCATGCCTGAGGGGGCTTGGGAGAGGATTTAGCTTTGGGACCCCAGGAGGAGCCAGGACGGCCACGTCCTCTGCCTCTACCCCAGAAATCTCCCCGGGCCCCAGGGAAAGAAACCCCCCTTCCCTGTCTTGCACCACGGTAAGGGGAGAAGAAGGAACCCTGACCCCGAAAGGGCCGAGGTTGCCGCCTGCGCTGAGGTAACCTGCCTCCCTTAGCAAAAAGGTCCAGGCAGTCTCCAAACAGACGCAGTCCTTTAAAGGGAAAACCAGTGAGGGCCTTCTTGGCAGCGTTGTCAGCAGCCCACTGGCGCAAGTGCCGCTTCTTAGCAGGGGCCTTACGCGCGAAAGACTTCGCAATAATCTGTTCAACAGTAGCCAGTCTAGAAGACACATCAGGCTGAGAATCCCCACTAGTATGCAACTCAACAGGAGTGAGATTTAAGCTTGGGGGAGTAGGTGAAGTGCTGAGCACAGGGTACACAGACCCGCGCCTTGTCAGCGTCAGCATGAGGCTGCCCACACGCTACACACAGCCGGTCTTGTCCCAAAGGGACCCGGTAACATTATTCTGGGATGCCTCCATATGGTGATTATAGCGGCGCTATAAGCCGATAGGGAATAACGCTATATAGCAACCCTGGACGCCCCAATAATCCGCTAGGGAAGTGGGAGTATAATTTTTACAGGGCCTACAAGTAATATACTACAAACAGGGCCGGGAGAAGCCAAGAAGGGTTCGTCCCGCCTGAAAGACATAAGCAGACAAGACCTTAAGTACATCGTAACAAAAGTGAAGCAGATAAAGCCGCCTGCGAGGGCACTTACGGACCATGGTAGGTAGGAGTCCGTCGCGCATAGGCCAACCAAGTCAGAAAAGATGGCGTCGGTAGACCTCGAGGGGCGGGCCAGTAATAGCGATGACGTGGAACGCGCCAAAGACGGGCCCCGCCCCCCCGAAGAGCGCTAAGCCAGAAAGGCCAACAGCCAATGATGGTGCACCAGCGCCTGAGGTAATGCCGCCGCCAAGCGCGGAACAAAGTCAGCGCGCGGTGGCGGTAAATTTAAAAGCAATAAAGACAAGTCAGCGCGGCGACTGACACAAGAATAAAGACATGTGAAAAGTGAAAGCACAGACTGCATAACATACATATCTATACACATACACCCCCCCCCCTCTTTTCCCCCGAAGACTACAAGGAGGATGAGGGAGGACGGCGGCCACTTAAATAGGGCCCACCGATAGGCAGGGGCAATAGTGCGGGAGGGGCATCCCATAGAGGCTCACCATAAGCCTGAACCGCCTACCCTTTGGTGGGGGATTGCAGTGGAGCAGCGCTCCTAAGCACCAATGGCGGTGCTGCCTACCTTCACCTGACCAGCGCAGCCAAGGCTGGGGGGCATATTACTAATGGAACGGGTGGGAATAGTCCTACAGGGCTGCAGGTTAATAACCCCGCTCACCTGCAAGTAGAGAGCCAATTTCTCGTCCTTCGCAGCCAGACTGCAGATAAATTCTGGGGATTTGTGGGAGGTCCCTGGGTATTTGAGGGGCCGGGAGGAGCCTATTTTCAATGTCTCTGCAGTCCAGCGGCATCTGACGGAGTATATCCCAACTGTAAGTATTAGATTTGGAGCAGGACGTACTGTATACTAAGAATAAGTATGCACATCTGCTTGTATCTCTTTAAGAAGCCCAAACCGATCCGCTTCCCTCGGCAGCTGCCTCCGCAGATTCCTTTCCCTTTAAAAAGGATTCCTGCGCAGGGAGGCAATGTAGTCCCAGCGACTGGCCGGGTTTCCCCAGGACAGGGCTTCCTTCCTTTGTGCGGGAGCGCGGCTCATGCATACCAAGCTTCCCCGCACAGAGAGACGCAGTTTTAAAATCCTGGTCACTCCTCTACGGGAATTGTCTCCGGTGCCAAGACCTGCTGCTTATTTGTTAGAGCTGCCCACCCGATACAAAGTGCGGAGAGGAGCAGGATAACACGGGATAAAGAAAGGGCCAGACAAACAAAAAATGGAGTGGACGTGGATAAGACCACACCTTCCTCCCAATGAGGAGCACCAAGCCAATATAAAAAATTACATATTTTATTGAGAAACAATTATATTCAACACAACAAAAAATGGGCTAAAAATACATTCAACACAAGACGTTTAAAAACAAATAATATCTATAACCCTTAGAAGTGGCACGGGAGTCGCGTGCGTGGGTGTTATGTTTGCCTGTATTGGCTCCATGTGGTAACTCTTCATAATAGCTGCTGGCACTTTTTTCATTGTTCTTTGACTACCAGTTGATTTTTATGTTTATGGATTTGTCCCTTGGGAATTTCTGTGCAATATACATACACGTCTATATATCTGAAGTAGGGGAAATTATTATTTCTTTCTATTAATATTTGCTGCACAATAATCTGCAATATTTCTATTAGAGACTAATACTATAAATATCGCAAATACTAATAATCACATTAGCCCAGCGGCCACTAATCTGATTCAAAACAAGGGTTGCTTAGGCTGTCCTCATACATCCAGTGACATGTCCTAAGAATAAATATATTTAACACCTTAAATACTTTGCAACTACAATCTATTGTGTGAGAAATTATCCACCGCACACAGTAAGATGTATATATTAAAACGGGTTTAATTTCCCGCACAGTAAATAACCTTCACTAACCCAATATGTTCATGAAGCTTCCCCAGATAACCTTAGATATTACAGGCAGTTGTTACATAATGCGAGTACAGTACAACATATGTTATATAATGGATATAGAGAGAGAGAATGCAGAGACAGATAGAGATACTTATGTTTTTTATGGCCATCATGGTTGAAGGGGTCCATTCATCGTCTGGCTCCCCCTGCACACAGCTTCCTAATATATGAACACTAGGGGGAGTGGCCAGCATTCCCCACCTCGTGGGAGTGTCTGCCAAATTCGGCCCACATCAGGTCTCTATGAAATTAGATATATATTTCATAAAGCGTATAACTCCCTCAATATGCAAGTTATCATATTGTAACCAAGAAATTCATGATCCCCATTAATTTAGTTAAATGAACCCAAACACCAAATATATATCATACAGAGTCTGATACTATATGGATTATCAGGCTCTGGAAAATATATGTAGACCATGTTTGATATCAAATGAAAGTCCTGAAATAGTCTTGAATAAGACCCTCTCATTAATATAGTCATAACTGACATATCTCAAGAGTTACAATGCTTCCCAGAAATATTATCCAATGCCCATGTGTCCAACGTGTATTTGCAATGTCTGCGTCTGGGGACCTAATTAGGAATTCAAGGATTCCTTTACAAGGCAAAACACCCCAGCTGTTGGAGGGAGCTTTTAGGCAGCTAGGTGTGAATATGTGAATATAGGTGTCTATTGTCATGGTCTGTTTACTGTAGACATGGCAGGGTTCTTCGCCCCTATTTTGAGAGTTAGGAATTCAGGTGAATTAATATACTTTCTTCACCCTTTAACAATATCTATTTATTGATTTGTTTCTTTTTGTGATTGTATATACACCTATAGATATTATGATGCACTGGACCATTTTGGATGTTTTCTATATTAATGCACTTTATCACAATTTATTCAGTAGGTTCTATTTGGAAAGGTTATAGATATTATTTGTTTTGCGCCGGCATAAAATAGGGTGTGTTTAAATATAGGGGGATTTTTGGTGTCTAAATTGCAGCTTATTTATAGCCTTAATAGGAAAAAATAAAAATCTGTCTTTTTGGAGATTATAGGAAGTGTGTGCAGCAGTTTTTAAACGTCTTGTGTTTTATGTATTTTTGGCCCATTTTTGTTGTGTTGAGTATAATTGTTTTTCAATAAAATATGTAATTTTTATATTGGCTTGGTGCTCCTCATTGGGAGGTAGGTGTGGTCTTATCTACGTCCACTCCATTTTTTGTTTGTCTCTTTATTAGGGAGTGAGCACATTTATATTTAACACAGGTGGTGCACCCCTCTTTCTAATATAAAGGGCCAGACACCTTGCAAAGCTCAGGTTGTGACGCCTGTACACGCCCCGCTGCAAGGCCCCCCCACCTGTCGATACCCAGCCATTTAGCTAGGGGTGAACAAGCAAGTTAATAATTATCCTTTGCTGCATGAAGGCATCCCGACTGACATGCACCGGTGGCCGCCAAGCCCAGGTACTTGCCCTCTTTTGAGTTGCCTGACACAGCAACTGTTTGTTACTACTGGCAGTTTACTGGGTTTCAGGCAAAACCCAATAACGTAGGGGCGTGGAGCTTAGAATTAGTAAGGACTGACTGCCTGCTTCCCCGAGATCACAGAGCGCCGATGGGCAGTGGGGCATCCCAACTTGGTGCTGCATCATTTAGAGCAAGTTCAGTCAGCTTTGACTTTACTTCCCCTTCAAATGCACAATCCTTGTTAAAGTGGACCAAAACCCGATCGGGTTGATAGTCTCTCTCACCCCCCCCCCCCCCCCCCCCCCCGGGGCATCCAAAAATACCATTTTGTGAAATACTCACCTGTAAAATGGGTATTATAAGTATGTCACACACCCCGCTTCAAGATATCCATAACATGTGGGTAATACCGACCTGAAGTGGGCGTTCCTGCAGAGATGATAGCAAAAAAGAAAGCCCCTCCCTGATCCATAAATACCTGGGACCTCCCACTCATTACCCAGTATATAGAAGCAGTAAGGTAAGGGACCAGGAAGAGGCAAATATAAGTCATAACAACGCAAAGTTCACAAAATAAAGGATCCAGAATACAAGAAGGGCGGGTGAAGCGGGGTGTGTGACATACTTATAATACCCATTTTACAGGTGAGTATTTCACAAAATGGTATTATTCTAAGTATGTCACACACCCCGCTTCAAGATATCCATAACATGTGGGACATCCAATAGCAGTGTCCATAAAAAGGGCGGGGATCCAAAACAAGGTAACAATGCACAACTTAAACCACAACAGCTTGCAGAACTTTGCGGCCAAAAACAGCATCCGCTGAGGCCCGAACATCAACCTTGTAAAACTTGGAAAAAGTGTGAACAGAGGACCAAGTAGCGGCCTTACAAACTTGCTCAACAGAGGCCTGGTGCTGGAAAGCCCAGGACGCTCCAACCGCACGAGTAGAATGAGCAGTAACACGAAAAGGGGGACTCCTCCCCTTGGCAGAATAGGCCCCAATGATGGCCTGACGAATCCATTTACTAATGGAAGATTTGGCAGGAGCCAAACCTTTCCTAGGCCCAAAAGGCACCACAAAAAAAAGCATCAGTCTTACGAAAGGAAGACGTAACCACCAGATAATATTTCACAACACGAACCACATCCAAGGAATGCAGCGCCCTTTCCTTGTCGTTGCTGGGATTAGGACACAGAGAAGGCAGAACAATGTCCTGATTCAGATGAAAAGCAGAGACCACCTTAGGAAGAAAATCCGGCTTGAAACGAAAGACAACCTTATCCTGATGCCTTTCGAAGTACGGAGCTTTAATGGATAAAGCTGCCAATTCAGAAACACGCCGAACTGAAGTGATAGCCACCAAAAAGGCCACCTTCTGAGTAAGTGAAGACAAAGCAACCTCATTCAAGGGCTCAAACAGAGGACCCTGAAGAGCAGAAAGAACCAGGTTCAAATCCCAAACTGGAACAAAAGGCTTCCTAGGAGGCCGTACATGCGTAACTCCTTGGAAAAAGGTCTTAACTAAGGGATGAAGTGCAAAGGACCTTTGGAAGAACACCGCCAGGGCAGAAACCTGCCCCTTCAAGGTACTAAGTTGAAGCCCCAGATCCAGACCATGTTGAAGAAACTCCAGGATTCTGGAAATGGAGAACTCCCGACAAAAGAAAGACCTACTTTCACACCAGTCAATATAGGACCTCCAAGTCCTATAGTAAATAGTAGAGGAAGAGCGCTTCCTGGCGCTAATAAGAGTCTGAACCACCGCGTCAGAAAGACCCTCCTCCTTCAAGATGGCGGTTTCAGCAGCCACGCCGTCAAAGCCAGCGAAGGTAAATTGGGATAGCGCAGCCGACCCTGGGTGAGCAGGTCCGGCAGTAGAGGCAGAACGAACTGATCCTCTGCCAGTCTTACCAGGTCTGGGAACCAAACCTGCCTTGGCCACCTTGGTGCCACCAGAATCGCCGACGCGCCCTCCAGAGTCAGCTTGCGCATCACTCTGGCTACCATTGGAAACGGAGGGAACAGATAAAGAAACCCCAGATCCCTCCAGTTCAGAGACATGGCATCCACTGCCAGAGCCAGAGGATCCTGCGAGAGAGACACAAAGGCTGGAAGCTTGTGATTGTGACGAGAGGCAAAGAGGTCCACCGCTGGGAACCCCCACCTGAGACATATCGAACGAAACACCGTGGGACTGAGAGACCACTCCCCTTGACGAGAGGAGGCTCTGCTCAGCGAGTCCGCCTCCGTGTTCTCCACTCCCGGAATAGTAGACTGCTGAGATACATGGGACGTGACTCTCCGCCCAGTCCAGAATCAAAGACACTTCCCTGAGGGCACTCCTGCTGCGAGTCCCCCCCTGGTGATTGATGTAAGCAACCACCGTCCTGTTGTCCGACCGGACCTGAACTGGCAGGCCTCGCAACTGATGAGTCAAGCGAAACAGAACCAACCTGATGGCTCTCAACTCCAGAACATTGATGGGCTCGTGAGCCTCCTGCCGGCCCCACAGACCCTGAAACTGGAGGTCCTTCCAAACACCCCCCCCAACCTGACAGACTGGCATCCGTGGTGACTGTTTCCCAACACGGAGCCAGAAAAGATCTGCCCTTCAACAGATTGACCGACCCCAGCCACCATTGCAGGGATCGACGAACTCGGGGAGTCATCAGGAAGGACTGATCCAACGATAGGGGAGACTTGTCCCAAACCTTCAACAGATGAAGCTGAAGCGTCCTTGTATGAAACTGTGCAAAAGGAACTGCCTCGAATGAGGCCACCATTAACCCCACCAGCCTCATCCCTAGCCGGATGGCCGGACGAGGGGCCGACAAGAGAAGCCGAGCTAATTCCTGAATCAAAAGAATCTTGGCCTGGGGCAGAAATACCCTGGCCTGCGAAGTGTCCAGAGACATTCCCAGAAAGGTCACTACTCTGGACGGAGAAAGAGAAGACTTGGGGTGGTTGACCACCCAACCGAACCTCTCCAGGGTGGACACCACCACTCTGGTGTCCAACTCCGCTTGGTTGAACGAAGAGGCCATGATCAGAAGATCGTCCAAATAGGGCACAATGCGGATACCCTGAACCCTTAGCAGAGCCATCACCCCAGCTAGCACCTTGGTGAACACCCCGCGGAGCCGAGGTGAGACCGAAAGGGAGTGCTACAAACTGAAAATGCCGATCCTCCACCATGAACCTGAGAAACCTCTGGTGTGCTGGAAAAATTGGAACGTGTAGATAAGCATCCTTGATGTCTATGGACGTCAGAAAGTCTCCCTGACGAAGAGAGTGAATGGCCGAACGGAGCGTTTCCATGCGGAATTTCCGTGGCCGGATGAACCTGTTGAGAAACTTCAGATCCAAGATGGGTCGGACCGATCCGTCCTTCTTGGGTACCGTGAACAGATTGGAATAAAAACCCCTGCCCTGATCCGAAGGGGGCACTGGGCAAATGACAGCCATATCCAGAAGGTTCTGTACTGCCAACAGGAGCCCCTGCGCCGCTAGGGGTTCCAAAGGCATCCGAGACCTGAAAAATCTGGAAGGGGGGCGGAGCTCGAACTCCAGCTTGTAACCGGAAGACACCACTTCCCGGATCCATCTGTCCGAGACCTCTTGATCCCAGATCTGGGAGAAGTGTCGCAGCCGTCCCCCCACCCGCATGGGTGAGGGCACCCCCTCATTGCTGAGCCGGCTTAGCAGCCGGCTTGGGCTTAGAGCGCCAACTGTATCCTGGACGGGCACGTCCTCTGCCCCTGCTCCCAGAATCTCCTCTGGAAGAGGGGAATGCAAATCCCCTGCCAGATCTGGCCCCACGAAAGGAGGGGGTAAAGGAAGGCGCCCCTCGAAAGGGGCGGCGTTGTTTCTTGCGTTGGGGTAACCTACCACCCTTGGTAACGGAGTCCAATGTCTCTCCAAAAAGCCGTAATCCAACAAAAGGCAGAGCCGTTAGCGACTTCTTGGACATAAAATCTGCCGCCCACTGGCGCAGCCAAACCGAGCGCCGAATAGTGACCAGCAGAGCCGATGTCCTACCACACATCATCAAAGTGTCATCCAAGGCTGTCAACACAAAAGATAAAAACAACTCACACCGCTTAAGGCTAAGGAACTCAGCACTACCAGGACGCAGCCCGGAAGAAGTCAGCAGGTCCCTGACCACAGACCTGGCAGCCAACACCATTAGAGCCGAGGCGCAAACGGGCCGCATGGCTGACCCAACGCTAGCAAAACCATAACAAGCCATCTGGTCAATACGTTTATCCTCTCCATCCTTGAGAATGGAACAATCAGGTCTATTTAAAACCGAGGAATTGGACAACCCCAACACCGGGGCATCCACCTCGGGGGGAGATGCCCAGCGCTTAATCGCCTCCGAAGGAAAGGGATATTTCCTATCCCACCCCTGAGGGATGCCAGGGAGCCGAGCCGGCCGGTCCCATTCCTTAGCAATAATTTTGTCAAAATGCCTTTGTGTAGGGAATTCCAAGCGCGACCTGGATTCCTCAAACAATTCACCCTTCTGCTGTGACACCTCCTCAGGAGGAGAAATATTCAGAACCTCTAACATCAGAGCCAGAGCGTGAGGAGTATCGGAGGATCTCCCCAAGTCACCAAGCTCGGCATCAGCACCAAAGGACTGCTCATCGTCCGAAATATCAGAATCCTCATAAACTTCCCCTTCCTCTAGCGGGGAATAATCAGACCAATCCAGATTATTAACATCCTCCTGGTCCTCCACCAGCGGAGCCGGCGACAAATGCTTTCTCTTAGTCGGGGCCTTACGGGCAACCGAGCTGGAGATAATTTTTTCAAGGTTAGCCAATCTTGCACACATCTCAGATTGCAGCTCCCGGCCCATGACAACGTCACACGGGGTGCGTGTCAAGGCGGGAGGAGGAGATGAAGCGACCGGCGGTGCAGACCCAGACGCCTGGGGTTCGGACTGCCGCGTAATAGTCTGCTGTGCACATGGAATACACAGAAGTACATCGTCCCCAGAAATGGATACCCCACACAACATACACTTTCGGGGATGCCCCGAGGGGGCCCCGAGCCCAGTATCCGGGGATGCCTCCATAAGGTGAACTTTTATAGAAATAGTCGCAATGACCCAGGGAATTACGCCACTAGACAACCCGGGATGCCCCTTTAATGTCCCGAGTGGGAGGATTTATGGACAATAATGAACCCAGAGATTAAGGATCGGGAGAGACCCCCTAAATGCTACTGGAGACCTCCTGAACCACCATCTGGAAGACAGAAAAGAAGGGCTAATAAGGCTAATGAAGGCAACAGACACTCTTACATACAGAGGATGAGAAAAAGGGGATGGCCGGAGGCCACTTACAGAACCGACAGCAAGTAATGGCGACCGTGAGGGAATCCACCTGAGCTTGCAGCCAGAAGGGGAGAAGGGGGCGTGGTCAGCGCAGGATGCGCGTGACGCCGGGCAACGCCCCCCTTCCCCTCTCCACACAGGCAGAGCTCCGCAGCGGCGCCAGAGAAGGATGGGGGCGGGCAGCGGTGACGCGCGGCCACACCGGCCCCGCCCCCCCAGTCAGCGTGAGGAGAATCTCCTCAGAGGAAAATGGCGCCAAGAGCCGGCCGGCGCCGCAGTGTAAAGAGCGCCCGCCGGCCCGGCTAGTATAAAACACGGTCACACACACACACACAGTGTATCAAACATGCGAAACAGGAGGGACGAGCCCCGGCCCCGCGCCGACGGTCTGGTCCCCCCCCCCCCTCTAGAAGCACAGAATCATGGCGTGAGGTAAATACCTCCGCCATTAATAAAAGTGAAACACCAGCTGAGGGAAGATGGGGGGAAAAAGACACGTCCAGCACCGCACAGGCCCTGTAAAAACGGCTGCGGCGGTGAATAAATTTAAAGAGACACTACACAACACCCAAACATGTTAGGGATTAAATAAGGAAGGGACCCACACTCCCCAATCCTACCTGTGGAAAGGGGATCCTGGGAGGGCCACTGAATGTTAAATAAGGGACAGGGCATCCCAAACCGGGGTCACCAACCCGGAGTAACCGCCTACCCTCTCATATAGGGTCTCACGGTGGAGCATAGCTCCTGAGCACCTAAGGTGCCGATATACCCTCGCCTGAACCCTCAGCCGAGGCTGGGAGGCATATGGAGTTCTGGGGAAAAAAGGTCCAAACGGAAATAAATGAATAGCGGGCCGGGAGTCATCCCGGCTACCTGAAATCCCCCTGTGCAAGGAGGAGCCATCATCTTCTGACTTGCTCGCCGTCTGCAGAGATGGAAAACTGGGTGATGAGTGGGAGGTCCCAGGTATTTATGGATCAGGGAGGGGCTTTCTTTTTTGCTATCATCTCTGCAGGAACGCCCCTTCAGGTCGGTATTACCCACATGTTATGGATATCTTGAAGCGGGGTGTGTGACATACTTAGAATATGGGGGATGCCCCGCTGTGTAAAACCCCCCAGGTTGTCCAATATACTTACTTACCTTGCTGCCCGGTTCAACGGCGTGAGCCGCATCCCCGCTATCCCTCTAGCAGGGAGCGTGCTCACACCAGGCATCTGTGAATGTGAGTAATGAGGGGGACGTGGCCATCAGCGTGCTCAGAGCCCCTGACTT
This sequence comes from Gastrophryne carolinensis, assembly GCA_027917425.1. Classification (NCBI taxonomy): domain Eukaryota; kingdom Metazoa; phylum Chordata; class Amphibia; order Anura; family Microhylidae; genus Gastrophryne; species Gastrophryne carolinensis. The sequence continues at coordinate 6,229,913 of CM051239.1, read as the reverse complement.
TAGACGACGTGACGTCAGCGGAATCGGGGGGGGGGGGGGGGGTGGGGGGGCGCTATGTGAAACCCCCCAGATCTCCCACATCAACTCACCGCGGTCCAACGGCGCATGCACGGCCGCTCGTCCAATCGGCATGCTCTGAGCCGCTGAGCTATGCACGTCTGAGCGACGTCTTAGCACAGCGGCTCAGAGCGCACTGGCAGCCGCATCACACGCTTCCCTCTAACAGGCCATTTGTTAATGGCCGGCCCGGGCACGCTAGAGGGAAAGCGGGGATGTGTCCTGCACATGCGTCGTGAGGCAAATGTAGCAAGCGTCCTGGGGGGTTTCACACAGCGGGGCATCCCGATTTTGGATCCATATAGGCTGGGGACAGGAGGGCGCCCACGTCTAAAAGGAAACTGGGGATGCGTCTGCTCCAGCTCCCTATTGCTGAGCTTTGTGTACACATTTTTGGGGGATGTCCCTTTTTGGGGGGCATAGATGGCCATTGTATGCTTCTTGCGCACACATAGGGAGCCTTCATCCGCATTTAACCCATCCATGCAGCCTGACGGTTCTGGCCGCTAAATGTAGCCAATCACGGCACTGTCACAGCCCACATGAATGCCGGACGGCCAATTGGGGCCCTGGAATCCTGCGAGGTTAAGGTAAGGTTTACAGGTGTTCGGGGGGGGGGGGGGGGGGGGGGCAGCATTCTGGATGCCCCCCGCCCAGCCTGATATTTTAGCGGCAGACCCTCACCGTAGAGGGTGTTGGTCCGCTTCTATTCTATTACAACATCAGTCTGGAGAAGCCAAAGATCCTTCAAAGCAAAAACAAGAAACGATTGCCCACAATAAAAATAATCCTACCTGCATCTAATGCATGTTATGAGCCTTTAAACATCCAAGATGGCGGCTCATGGGCCATCAGGCAACCTGCAAACAGGAAGTGTCTTCCGACTGTCGCTCTGCATTCTGGGATTGCTGTCCTTTTCCTGACCCCAGCTCTGCTCTGTCTGTGCAAAGCACAGCTATAACCTGCCCCCTGTACTTTATCCCACTCTCCTCAGTATGTGATGCTACTGAGTCAAGATGGCGGCGCCCGTATCCTAGAGTCCTGAACAGAGTTGCAGCCCAGTGGGGGAAAGAATAATAGGTAAGTGACTAAAAACTTAAAATCTATTAATTTTAGATGATGGGGAATCGTTTTTCAAGTGATTGGGCTTTTCATCAAATGACGCTGAAGGTCCACTTTGAGAGTAGTGCAGCTCTTTCCTTGAGTCTTTGGGGGCTGGGTGGAGGCCTCCCTATGTAGTTATATTCAGTTGTTTGCTAAACTTTACAAAGAATGGCCGCACCAACTCGAATAACAAGAAAGAGCAAACGAGGAACCCTGATGGCGTCGGTCTCTTTGATGAAGAAGATGACGTGAGGATGCCGGGTTATATTGACAAAGATGTTCAGTTTCCCTGTACATATTGGGGGGGGGAGATGCCACAATAGAAGCAAAGTGCAGGGATACTGCACTGTAAAGCGGAGCCCATACCTGCAGGTAGCCACGGGCTTGGGCAGCACTACGCCCGCCGTGTAGACGGCCTGGAAAACGCCCTCCAGGTTAACCCTCCGGGTGATCTCGCGGATGAGGACGGGCGCCACTCTCTTCGATCGCAGCTTTTTATGGACGCAGAGAAAGTTGATTTCCACCATCTTCTTTACACTGACCGAGGGGATAAAATAACAGTTAATGAGAAAGTTTCATTTGTGCATATTAAAAAAAACATCCCCTGGGGCACCCCGATTGTGTGACACCCCCCGCCCCCAGGTCATCCGACCAAACTCACCTCTTCCCGGTCCTACAACGCATGTGCGGCCCCTCGTCCAATCAGCACTTGGATCGGCTTGAGCCCCTTCGTCCAGGAGCTTATCAAATGTGAATGGATGGGAGCGAACTGGCAGCAGCATCCCTCGCTACCTTCTAACAAGGACCCTTGTCCTTGAAGCAGCACGGGGGCTGCGTGCGCAGACATTTTTCATTGAGGTTGGCCTGACTGTTGCCCTGGGTGTTATCTTATGACGTGAGATTTAACCATTTATGTTCTTTCTGCTGGCACTTGCACTTATATCATATAATGTTATTGTCTGCACTTTTAAAGTCTTATTGGAATGGGTTTCCCTGTGCAATATTAGGTAGTGTTCTAGGTTTATGTGTTTTTCATGCATTTGCACTTTATATATTGATATTTTTGTTTATTGTATATTCACTTTTTTTTGCACATACTTTTGCCATATATATTATTATTTTTGTAGTATTGGTTTTATGAAATTTGCACATATATTTACATGTGGTTAGGATTTTTTGTGCCGGCACAAAAAGGATGGGTTATTACTATTCTAGGATAATTAATATTATTCACCCATAGGGCAGTTATTTAAGAGGCCCTTAGGGGCCATACACATTGATATAGATACATTTGGCCATACTGGTTGTTTTTAAATTTGTCTTGTGGTGTATGTATTTTAAATTTTTGGGTTTTTTGTACTAATAAAATCATTAATATATACTGTTGATTGTAGTGGTGCTTGCTTTGGGAGATTGGTGTGTTCTTTGCACGCCCCCTCCAAATTATTGTGGATTGCATTTTTTATGGGTGACCACACAGTTGTATGCATTTTGTAGGAAGATTTGGGCGGTGCACCCTTTGTTAGTAAATTCGAACAGGGAGCGGCCCGCGTCGGCCAATCACAAATGCCCGGCGTGGTCACAAGCCCTGCTAAAGGGACAGCGGGGATGCGGGCGCTGCTCGCGCATGTGCAGTTAGTCCGAGAACAAAGGTGAGTTTTCAGGCGACCTGGGGGGTTTCATGCTGCGGGGGCATCCCTGATCAGGGTGATCGGGGGGGGGGGGGGGGGGGGGAGTAGAGAGTATGCCTGCACTGGAGTCTCAGACTCCAGGGTGGGTTTTGGTCCTCTTTAAGGAGGAACACCCCTCAAAATATTCGAAATTGCATGTGTTCCTCCTTAAAGAGGACCAAAACCCTATGCATCTGGGATTGGGATGGCGACGGCATCTGGGATTGGGATGCCCCACTGTGTGTATCCCTGACCCCCAGGTTGCCCCATACCCTTATTTTCCTGTCCCTCCCAAGGCGCAGACTCTGGTACGAACCAGTGTGCCGATTGGGGCACTCGCTTTCGCCCAGCTCAGCCAGGATTTTGACCATCCTGGGTTTTGGTCCTTTCCGCCAGGACACCCGGATCGGGGATGCCCCGCTGTGTGACGCCCCCCAGGTCGCTCACTCACCTCTTCCCAGTCCTACGACGCATGCGCGGCCGCTCATCAGTGCGCTCGGATCCACCTCCTATCCAAGCGCACTGGCGGCCGCATCCGTCACTGACCACTAACCGTGCCCACACCGGCCATTCACAAATGCCTGGCGTGGGCACAAGCCCTGCTAAAGGGACAGCGGGGATGCGGCCGCTGCTCGCACATGCGCGGTTGGTCCGGGGACAAAGGTGAGTTTCGGGCAACCTGGGGGGTTTCTTGCAGCGGGGCATCCCTGATCAGGGTGCCCTGGGGGGGGGGGGGGGGGGGTTATGCCTGCATTGGAGTCTTAGACTCCAGGGTGGGTTTTGGTCCTCTAAAGAGGCACAACACACGCAATTTCGAATATTTGGGGTGTTGTTCCTCTATGCGGAGGCATACAGAATCGGGATGCCCCGCTGTGTGTATCCCTCACCCTCAGGTTGCTCCATACACTTACTTTCCTGTCCCTCCCAAGGCGCAGACTCGGGCACGAACGAGTGCGTTGAATGGCCGAGCGGCCCGCTCAGGCAATCAGGGTTCTCGCTTTCACTTGGCTCAGCTGACGACCAATCAGCTGAGCAGGGCGAAGGGAGTCGAGTGCGTCACCATCTGCATCCCCAGTTCACCTTCTAGTCACGGGCGCTCTTGAGCACGGCTAAAGGTGAGTGGGGATGCGGACACGGTACAGAGACACGGTGAGTGTATCAAGGCTTCGGGAGGGTTTTACACAGCGGGGCATCCCGAATGGAACTCCAATGGCCCTAGAGTCTTTTGCACTCCAAGGGGAGGGAGGGGGGTTACACAGAGACAGGACTTCCGCCTTAAAAATCAGAGCTACTTACCCACCCCAGGTCAGAGGCTGACTGTGCACAGGAAGGGGTGAGTAATGTTTTCTCTCAGGGCAGGTGCACTTTACCTCTCCACCAGCGATGGTGCCGCAGGAGGCAAGCGCGGTGAGGCCACAGAAAGTACTTACTTGTCATAAATACGGATACTGGCGGGAACGGCGCTTATAAAGCCCACTAATTTCTTGTTAGAAGTTACTCGGACCCCGCAGTGCCACTGCGGCAACCAGCCCGGGGGAAACAGAGCCCTAAAAAGAGAAAAGAGTAATCATCATTATGACCCCATATCAATCCTTTCATTAAATGCTGCAAAAACTGCATTTGGCGATATGTTGCTAATCTCGAATATTGCCGCTGCTAGGAACTTGTGACCATGTTGGCAATTAAGAGCATTAATATTCAAACATAACTGGTTATCTACGATGTATTCGCGCCGGGCGCTGTAAGCTTTACTCTTCAGCGGCTACGCTATTTGAGCAGAAAAACATATTGGGGTTTATTCATGAAGGCATAGCGCCAGGTAGTGCCTGTACAGCGGCAGGTAGCGGCAGGTGAACGCTGGATACGGCAGTGATTACACATTTATGAAGCCGATTCTGGGGAGCGACTAGAACGCCGCCAGGTAGCGTCCGATTCATCATTATCCCAGGCTCAGAGTACAGCGCCCGCGTTCAGCCTTGCAGAGCGCCACGTCTTACCCGTCGCTACCTGGCGCTCTCCCATACATTTCTATGGACGATCCTTAAATCCCTTTCCTGATCCCAATTATTTTTTTTAATAAAATCTCAAAAATTTCTGACATGTATCCTGTCCTAGAAAATTACATTTTTGAAAAATGTTTTGGTTTTTCATATTTTTATGCAGAATTGTCATTACATGTCTGGTATTAAAGTGTTCATGTTACAATGTCATTCCATGTGTTTTCGCTTTGTTACTGGTGGATATGTGTTCATAAACAGACTTTAATCACACTGCCTCTGGCGCTCTGGGCTACAACGACCCTATTTTGAGCGTCGGCGCTGTGTGAGGCTGTTTTTTCGACGAATATGGTGCGAGGCTGGCGCTACCGTTCGCTCCCATATAGCGCTGTACTAGTGTTAGAGCAACTCACGAAATATATTCATCAATGCCGGCCAGTGACGAAGACGTTCTGAAACAGCGAACCATGGCCGATCACAGTGACTACTAGCGATCGCTCTCAATGCCTCGCTACAGACGCTCATATGCCGGTACCTGGCGCTAGTAATGAATCAGCCTGTTAATTTGGCCCCAGCCGGGGCTACAAAAAGATGGCTGCTTTAGATGGGGGCTAAATGAAAACGTTGCTGCTGATGAAGTGGATTGGGGCTGAGGCGAGTTAGGCAGCACACTTACTGCTGCCCCAGCCACCCCCCAAAGTTCAGGTGCCCATTGATTTCAATGGGAACCGGGATCGGCTTCCTGAACCTTTATTCAAAGTTCGTCCGAACCTAAACTTTGGGGAGGGGAGGGGAGGTTGCCCAAGGCTACTTTTGATTTATCCCCTGAAGCATGTGGAGGCGTGGCCTTAGAGCCAGACGCATGCACTACAGACGTGTGCACGCTCGCCCGCACATCAGTAGGTGGGGAAGTAGCTAGGTAGGTGGATCAGTGGGCAGATTGGCTGGCAAGTAGGTAGGTAGTTGGGTCAGCGTTGGGTCTAGTATTAGTGGCCCACATTGGCAGAGTGGCGCTGGAGGAGCAGATGAGGAAGTATATTTCCTCATTCACAGCTCTGAGAGCACCATCATTAAAGAGGGAGGTGTGACCTGGACTAGCTCTTTCAGCTAGTATTAGTGGCCCACATTGGTGGGGTGGCGCTGGAGGAGCAAATGAGGAAGTATATTTCCTCATTCACAGCTCTGAGAGTGCCATTCAAGCCATAGTTAGAGGGAGGCGTGGTCTGGACTAGTTCCTTTAGCTAGTTTTATTGGCCCACATTGGTGGGGTGGCGCTGGACGATCAGATGAGGAAGTATATTTCCTCATTCACAGCCCGGAGAGCGCCATTCGAGCCATCGTTACAGAGGGAGGTGTGGTCTAGACTCGCTCTTTTAGCTATTTTCAGTGGCCCACATTGGCGGGGTGGCGCTGGAGGAGCAGATGAGGAAGTATATTTCCTCATTCACAGCTCTGAGAGTGCCATTCAAGCCGTAGTTACAGAGGGAGGCGTGGTCTAGACTAGTTCCTTTAGCTAGTTTTATTGGCCCACATTGGTGGGGTGGCGCTGGACGATCAGATGAGGAAGTATATTTCCTCATTCACAGCTCGGAGAGCACCATTCGAGCCATCGTTACAGAGGGAGACGTGGCCTAGACTCGCTCTTTTAGCTAGTTTTAGTGGCCCACATTGGCGGTGGTGGTGCTGCAGGAACAGATGAAGAAGTATATTCCCTCATTTACAGCTCTGAGAGCGCCATTCAAGCCCATTGTTACAGAGGAAGGCGTGGTCTGGACTAGCTCTTCAAGCTAGTATTAGTGGTCCACATTGGCAGAGTGGCGCTGGAGGAGCAGATGAATATATTTCCACATTCACAGCCCTGAGGGCGCCATTCGAGCCATCATTACACAGGGAGGTGTGGCCTGGACTATCTCTTTCAGTTAGTTTTAGTGGCTCACATTGGCGAGGTGGCGCTGGAGGAGCAGATGAGGGAGTATATATCCTCATTCACAGCTCTGAGAGCGCAATTCAAGCCATTGTTACAGAGGTAGGCGGGGCCTGGACTAGCTCTTCAGCTAGTATTAGTGGCCCACATTAGCGGGGTGGCGCTGGAGGAGCAGATGAGGAAGCATATTTCCTCATTCACAGCTCTGAATGCGCCATTCCAGCCATCGTTACAGAGCGAGGCGTGGCCTGGACTAGCTCTTTCAGAAAGTATTAGTGGCCCACATTAGCGGGGTGGCGCTGGAGGAGCAGATGAGGAAGCATATTTCCTCATTCACAGCTCTGAATGCGCCATTCCAGCCATCGTTACAGAGCGAGGCGTGGCCTGGACTAGCTCTTTCAGAAAGTATTAGTGGCCCACATTAGCGGGGTGGCGCTGGAGGAGCAGATTAGGAAGCATATTTCCTCATTCACAGCCTTGAGAGCGCCATTCAAGCCATCCTAACAGAGGGAGGTGTGGCCTGGACTAGCTCTTTCAGCTAGTTTTAGTGGCCCACATTGGCGGGGTAGCGCTGGAGGAGCAGATGAGGTATAGTTCCTCATTCACAGCTCTGAGAGTGCCTTTCGAGCCATCATTACAGAGGGAGGCGTGGCCTGGCTCTTTCAGTTAGTTTTAGTGGCCCACATTGGCGGGGTGCAGCTGGAAGAGCAGACGAGGTATATTTCCTCATTCACAGCTCTGATGGCGCCATTCGAGTCATCATTACAGTCGGAGGTGTGGCCTGGACTAGCTCTTTGAGCTAGTATTAGTGGCCCACATTGGCGGGGTGGCGCTGGAAGAGCAGATGAGGAAGTATATTTCCTCGTTAACAGCGCTGAGCTGAGAGGAGAAAAGCGCTGAAGGAACGCTTGGAAAGAGTGAGCTGCGTTTTTTTTATAAACCTTTTGAATGAAAGTTCCCTATATTAAAGCTTGTCCTATTAGTATTACTATTTATCACAGTGCTATCGATTATCATCATATTGCCTTTTTGTCTACAGTGGGGGGGAGCGGAGGGTCCTCCGTGGATAGGTTACTTTTGATGTGGGTAACATGTCACGAGGACGCCGACTAAAAGGCGAAGCGATCATTTTGGATACTCGCCACTGTAAGAACTCCGGGGAGTAGTCGAATCTGAACATGTTATCGTCGTCCTCCACGTAATTTTCGTTCAGTAACGTGTACAGTTCTTTTAGCTGGTGAGAAAGAGAAGAGACAAAGGTTACCCTAATGAAGGCTATGTGGATCAAATCACTCACCCAACTCATCATTGGCAAACTGCGTCCAGTCAATGCACATCTCCTGGGCCTTGGGGTGAGGGGGAATCCCAGGAAGTGCTATTGCTGGGGATCTATACACTATGGGCAGCAATGGGGAGCTAGTATTGCCAACTGAACAAAATATGTGCAGGCTCTAATACTTTGCTTTGTAAAAGCTTTCTAACAATAATTGAGTAACAAGCACTTAGAAACCTAAACAGAAAAGGTTGACGGCAGAAGGAGACCATATGGTCCATATAGTCTGTCCTTATGTAACTGTATGTTCTCTGTATCTTATGTGTATACTGTATGTTCTCTGTATCTTATGTGTATACTGTATGTTCTCTGTATCTTATGTGTATACTGTATGTTCTCTGTATCTTATGTGTATACAGTATGTTCTCTGTATCTTATGTGTATACAGTATGTTCTCTGTATCTTATGTGTATACAGTATGTTCTCTGTATCTTATGTGTATACAGTATGTTCTCTGTATCTTATGTGTATACTGTATGTTCTCTGTATCTTATGTGTATACAGTATGTTCTCTGTATCTTATGTGTATACAGTATGTTCTCTGTATCTTATGTGTATACAGTATGTTCTCTGTATCTTATGTGTATACAGTATGTTCTCTGTATCTTATGTGTATACAGTATGTTCTCTGTATCTTATGTGTATACAGTATGTTCTCTGTATCTTATGTGTATACAGTATGTTCTCTGTATCTTATGTGTATACAGTATGTTCTCTGTATCTTATGTGTATACAGTATGTTCTCTGTATCTTATGTGTATACAGTATGTTCTCTGTATCTTATGTGTATACTGTATGTTCTCTGTATCTTATGTATATACTGTATGTTCTCATTATCTTATGTGTATACTGTATGTTCTCTGTATCTTATGTATATACTGTATGTTCTCTGTATCTTATGTGTATACTGTATGTTCTCTGTATCTTATGTATATACTGTATGTTCTCTGTATCTTATGTATATACTGTATGTTCTCTGTATCTTATGTGTATACTGTATGTTCTCTGTATCTTATGTATATACTGTATGTTCTCTGTATCTTATGTGTATACTGTGTGTTCTCTGTATCTTATGTGTATACTGTATGTTCTCTGTATCTTATGTGTATACTGTATGTTCTCTTTATCTTATGTATTACTTGTATGTTCTCTGTATATTATGTGTATACTGTATGTTCTCTGTATCTTATGTGTATACTGCTTATCCCAGACATGTTTAAATTCAGTTGATTTTTCACCTACCTCTGCTGGAAGTTTGTTCCCAGCATTTACTACTCGTTCTGTAAAAAGACAATTCTGTGAGTACTCACCTGTAGAATTGCTTTTACTATGCATGGCACGGCCTGCCTCACAAAATCATAACACCTGGGATTCCGCCACAAGGTGGCGCAGTGGCACTGCAGAAGAGGTGTGGCTCTGCCCAGTACAATATAAAACGGAATCACCATAGACTTATCCAGTAGCTGACAAGCAGTGATACAAGAACCGGGAACAAATAAAGAAAACAACCCCAACTAAATTGGAACAATCACCATAAAGAGGTAACCAAGAACGACGTAACAAGGGTGGGGTGAAGCAGGCCGTGCCATGCATAGTAAAAGCAATTCTACAGGTGAGTACTCACAGAATTGTCTTTTTCCTAGTGCATGGCACAGCCTGCTTCACAAAATCTTAACACCTGGGACATCCAAAAACAGTGTCCATAAAGTAGGATGGGATCCCCAAAAAGAAAGTAACAACAGACGGTGTAGACCACCACCGCCTGGAGTACCTTGCGGCGGCCAAAAGCAGCATTAGCTGAGGCCTTAACATCAACCTTGTAAAACTTGGAAAAAGTATGAACAGAAGACCAAGTTGCGGCCTTACAAACTTGTTCAACAGAAGCCTGGTGCTGAAAAGCCCAAGACGCACCGATAGCACGAGTAGAATGAGCAGTAACCCTAAAAGGAGGAACCTTCCCCTTAGCAGAATAGGCCTGCTCCACCGCCTGACGGATCCACTTGCTGATAGTGGATTTAGCCGGAAGCAGACCCTTCCTAGGTCCAGCAGGAAGAACAAAAAGAGCGTCAGATTTCCTGAAAGACTCAGTAACAACCAAATAAAAAACTTCAGAGCCCTGACAACATCCAGAGAATGAAGTGTCCGCTCCTTGGAATTAGCAGGGTTAGGACACAGAGAAGGCAAAACAATGTCCTGATTGAGATGAAAAACAGACACAACCATAGGCAAGAAATCCCGCTTAAGCTGAACCACCACCTTATCCTAATGCCGCTGAAAATAAGGAGGTTTGATGGAAAGAGCAGCCAGCTCAGAGACTCGCCTAACCAAAGTAATGGCCACCAGGAAGGCCACCTTAAGAGTCATAATGGGCAAGGCAGCCCCACCGCTCAAAAGGAGGACCCTGCAGAGCAGACAACACCAAATTTAGATCCCAAACCGGTAGCATAGGTTTACGTGGTGGACGCACATGAGTAACTCCCTGAAAGAAAGTCTTGACCAACCGGTGATTGGCAAAAGACCTTTGGAAGAAAATTGCCAGGGCTGACACCTGTCCCTTGAGGGTACTAAGTGGAAGGCCCGAATCCAAGCAATGTTGCAAAAAATCCAGAATCCTGGGAATAGAAAACACCCTACAAGGCAGAGACCTAGACTCACACCAGGCAATGTAAGCATGCCAAATCCTATAGTAGATAAAGGACGAGGACTTCTTCCTAGCCCTAATCATGGTATCGACAACAGAGGCCGGCAATCCCTTATCCATCAAGATAGAGGTTTCAGCAGCCAAGCCGTTAAAGCCAGCGTTTGTAAATTGGGATAGCACAGCCGTCCCCGAGTGAGCAGATCTGGATCCTTGGGCAGGACATACTGATCCACTGTCAACTGCACGACGTCTGCGAACCACACCCTCCTTGGCCAACAGGGGGCCACTAGAATGGCTGGTACCCCTTCCTGGGCTATCTTGCGCAGCACCCTGCCCAGCAGAGGAAAGGGAGGGAACACATAGAGGAGCCGAAACTCCGTCCAAGGCATTGCTAGAGCATCCGTGGCGACGGCCAGAGGGTCCTGTGACAGGGAGAATGTAAACCGCCGAGATGCAAGGCACATTCTCTTCTGCCCGAGACAGTATCAGGGACACTTCCTTGAGGGCTCGCTTGCTCCGAGTCCCTCCCTGATGATTGATGAAGGCAACCGCCGTCTTGTTGTCTGAGTGGATCTGAACAGCCCGACCCCGAAGGTGTGAGGTCAGCTGAGCAAGAACCAACCTGATCGCCCTCAGTTCCAGAACATTGATGGGAGCATGGGCCTCCTGGGGGCCCCATCGACCCTGGAACTGCAGAGACTTCCAAAAGCCCCCCAACCGGTCAGACTGGCATCTGTGGTGACCTGTGGTGGTCTCCCAACACTGGGGCAGAAAAGTCCTGCCCACTAGAAGGTTCCCTGAGTCCAGCCACCACAAGAGGGACTGTCTGGCCAGGGGGGACAGAGCAAATTCCTGACACAGGGTCCCGATTCCAAACAGACCGAAGGTGCAACTGAAGAGGCCTCATGTGAAACTGAGCAAAGGGGACCGCCTCGAAGCAGGACACCATCAGACCCACCAACTGCATCCCCTGCCGGATGGAGGGATGGGGACACAAGAGCAGAGCCCGAGCCTGCACCTTCAGCTGGGGCAGGAACACCTTGACCTGAGAGGTATCCAGAGACATGCCCAGAAAGGACCTCACCAAGGACGGAGACAGTGAAGACTTGGGATAGTTGATCACCCAGCCGGAGGACTCGAGAGTGGAGGTCACCACCAGAGTATCCTTCTCGGCCTGATGAAGAGACTGAGCCGCAATCAGAATGTCACCCAGGTAAGGAAGGATGCGAATGCCCTGATGCCGCAGCAGAGCCATCACGCCCGCCAGCACCTTGGTAAACACCCTAGGCGCCGAGGGGATACCGAAAGGTAAGGCCACAAACTGGTAATGCTGATCCTCTAGAGCAAACCTGAGAAATCTCTGATGACCCGGGAAGACTGGCACATGAAGATAAACATCCTTGATGTCCACGGAGGTCATGAAGTCGCCCGGGAGAAGGGAACTGACAGCCGAACGAATAGTCTCCATGTGAAAGTGCTTGAACCTGACAAACATGTTGAGACCCTTCAAGTCCAGGGTTGGCCACAGGGACCCGTCCTTTTTGGGGACCGTGAACAGATAGGAGTAGAAACCCTGACCCCGGTCCTGGGAAGGCACCGGGCAAATGACTCCTGACTCCAGCAGACGTTGAACCGCAAGGCGCAACACCTGAGCGGACAGAGGGTTGTGAGACATCCGGGATCTGAGGAATCTGGGGGGCGGTCAGGCTGCAAACTCTATCTTGTAACCGGAAGACACCACCTCCTGAATCCACCGGCCTGAGACGCGGAGTCTTCAGACCTGAGCAAAGAGCCAAAGCTGTCCCCCCACCCGGAGGGGTGAGGGCGCCTGCTCATGCCTGAGGGGGCTTGGGAGAAGGTTTGGGCTTGGAGTCCCATGAGAGACCCGGACAACCACTGGATCTGCCACGGCCCCAAGACCCCCTGCGGGTACCTGAAAAGAGCGACCCTCGACCTCCTCTGGGGGTACGAAAGGAGGAGACTGAAGCAGATGGCCCCCGAAAAGGCCGAGGCAGCCTACCATGCTTGGCTAAAACATCCAGGCGCTCACCAAAGAGCTGCAGCCCCACAATGGGCAGTCCAGTGAGAGCCTTCTTAGCAGCAGCGTCAGCTGCCCACTGAGGCAACCCAACAGAGCGGCGCATAGCCACCAAAAGGGCAGAGGCCCTACCACTCAGCCATACTACATCATCCATGGCAGTAAGAATAAAGGCAACAAAATCAGAGCACAGCAAAAAGGGTCCTATACTCCCTTCCAACTGTAGCGCCATCAAGGAGACGATTGATCATTCTCTTAAGAGCAATAGCAGTTATAGCAGCAGCACAGGACGGACACAAACCAGCCCCCACAAAGGCAAAGGCACGGTAGGCCAGCTGATCCATAAGCCGGTCCTCGCCGTCCCGCAGTGTAGTAGTGTCAGGGGAAGGCATAACAGAAGTGTTGGACAATTAAAGAACGGCGCAACTACCTCGGGGGGCACCCGACCACCGCTTAACCAAATCAGCAAGCCCACCTGCTGGTCCCCGGAGGAGTCAAAGCCCCTCCTCTAGGGAGTAACGGTCATCAAAAAGATCAATTTCCTCCTGCTCCTCAGTAAACAGGGCAGGCGAGGAAGTCAAGTGCCGCTTCTTGCTAGAGGCCTTACGCTGAACAGGCCTGGCAAGCTGTCTTTCAATGCTGGCCACACGAAGTGCCAAATCAGATTGTGACCCCCTGCTAGAAGGGGGCGCAGAGCTTGGTAAAGAAGCAGGCAGCCTAGACTGAATCAAAAGGACAGCCTGTGCGCACGCCCCACACACCGTGACGTCATCACTGTTACACACATGGAACACAGCCGGGATTGTCCCAAAGGACCCCCGAGCACGTTATCCCCAGAAGCCTCCATATGGTGATTAATACAGGCGCAATATGCCAGCAGAGGGTAAAGGCTAATAAAAGCCACCCGGGATGCCCCCCCCCCCCCCCCCCCCCCAAGGGATGCCTCCAGAATCAGTAAGGGGAGATTAAGGGGGGGAGTAAGGAGCAGGACCGGGAGAAACCAGAACCCACGGGTGTCCTGCCTGAAAGACATAAGCAAACATACATAAGTATCCCGCAGCCCATGCCCCAAGGATAACCAAAAACCCCAGAGGGGACCCACGGACCAAGCAGGACAAGGATCGCCAGCCGCCAGACCACCGGAGGAAGCGACGCAGGCAGAAATCACTGCCACAGCCCAGGGATGAAGAGGGCCCCAGACACTCAGCAGAAACAAGAAGGCACCGACAGAGGAACCTTGAGGGGCAGGGGTGGCGATACGCGTCATCTGCCGGCGCCCCCCCGCCGAAGAGCGCGGAAACAGCGCTCACGTGACCTCGCCGTCATCCCCACAGTGAAAAACGCCTCACAAATACAGCGCCGCCTGCCGCGGAGCGCAGTACAGAGCGGTGGCGACAAAAGTATACAAAAACAGTCTAAAAACACACACACTACAACCCCCCCCCCCCCAAACACTCGTCAGGGAAAGAGGGGGGGGGGAGGAGAGTGAGCAGGCAGCGGCGAAGCCCAGGCCAGCAGAGGGGGGGGGGGGGACCCCGAAAGTAGAAAACATGTCTGAAAACAATTACCCCCTCAGAAGCTAGGACAGGAACTCCGCATCCCTAGTAGGCTCACCATAAAGCCTATGGCCGGCTACCCTTCGTGGTACAGGGTCTGCGGCTTGGAGCAGCGCTCCTTGAGCACTTGACCCCTGTGCTCCGCTACCTTCACCCGATCCGACAGCCGAGGCTGGGAGGCACAGAGGGTCCGGAAACAGGTGGAAATAGATATGCAGGGCCGCAGGCATGGTTGCCCCGCACACCTGCGCATAGAGAGAGAGCCATCTTCTATCTTCGCAGTAAGCACTGCAGAGAAGAACTGGATAAGTCTATGGTGATTCCGTTGTTACATGGTACCGGGCGGAGCCACAACTTGTGATTTTGTGAAGCAGGCCGTGCCATGCACTAGGAAAAATACAATTCTGTGATTACTCCTGTAGAATTGGTATTATGAGTATACAGTACGTCCTGCTCCAGATAAGAATCATTACACTTGCGTATTACTCCGCCAGATGGCGCTGGACTGCAGAGACCGTGAAATTGGCTCCTCCCGGCCCCTCAAATACCCGGGACCTCCCACAAATCCCCAGCATTGAAAAGCAGGTAACGAGAAGCCGGGAGAAAGATAACAGAATCAACCAGTAACTATAACAATGATAACAATCACCATACAGGGGATCCTAAGATAATGCAAAACTAAGGGTGGGGTGGAGCAGGACGTACTGTATACTCATAATACCAATTCTACAGGTGAGTAATCACAGAATTGTATTATTCTTAGTATACAGTACGTCCTGCTCCAGATAAAAACCATTACACTTGGGACATCCAATAGCAGTGTCCATAAAGTAGGGTGGGATCCCCAAAGTTAACAGACAGGTCAGACCACTGCCGCCTGCAGAACCTTGCGGCCAAAAGCAGCATCAGCTGAGGCCCTAACATCAAGCTTGTAAAACTTGGAAAAGTATGAACAGAAGCCTGGTGCTGAAAAGCCCAAGAGGAACCAATAGCACGAGTGGAATAAGTAGTAGGGCGGAAGGGAGGATTCTTCCCCTTAGCAGAATAGGCCTGAATCACAGCCTGACGGATCCATTTGCTGATAGTAGATTTGGCAGGAGCCAAACCCTTCCTAGGACCAGAAGGGACCACAAAAAGAGCATCAGTTTTCCTGAAAGGTGCAGTAGCCACCAGATAGTACTTCAGGCACCTAACCACATCCAAAGAATGCAAGACCCTCTCCTTAGCATTACCAGGATTAGGGCACAAGGAAGGAAGAACAATGACCTGATTCAGATGAAAGGCAGACACTACCTTAGGCAGAAAGTCTGGTTTGAAGTGGAACACCACCTTGTCCTGGTGTCTCTCAAAGTAGGGGGACTGGATGGAAAGCGCCGCCAACTCAGACACACGCCTAACAGAAGTGATAGCCACCAAAAAGACAGCCTTGAGAGTAAGAATGGTCAGGGCAGCATCCTGCACAGGTTCAAAGGAAGCAGCCTGCAAGGCAGACAAGACCAAGTTCAAATCCCAAACAGGCAAAATAGGCTTACGTGGGGGACGCACATGAGTAAACCCCTGGAAAAAGGTCCTGATCAGTGAATGCTGGGCAAAGGACCTCTGGAAGAAAACAGCCAGGGCAGAAACCTGACCCTTCAGAGTACTGAGTTGGAGCCCCATCTCCAACCCATGCTGCAGGAACTCCAGGATCCTGGGAATAGAGAACACACAACAGGGAAGAGACCTAGACTCACGCCAGTCAATGTAGGCACGCCAAACCCTATAGTAAATAGAAGAAGACTTCTTCCTAGCCTTGATCATGGTATCAACAGAAGAGGCAAACAGCCCCTTATCCATCAAGATGGAGGTTTCAGCAGCCAGGCCGTCAAAGCCAAAGTTTGAAAATTGGGATGGCGTAGGTGACCCTGAGTGAGCAGGTCTGGCACCCTGGGCAGAGCGTACTGATCTACTGCCAGCTTCACCTCGTCTGCGAACCACACTCTTCTTGGCCACCGGGGGCCACCAGGATTGCTGGCACCCGCCCCCCCCCTGAGCTATTTTGCGCAGCACCCTGCCCAACAGAGGGAATGGGGGAAAAGATGTACAGGAGCTGAAAGTCCCGCCATGACATTGCTAGCGCATCCGTGGCCAAGACCAGGGGATCCTTGGACAGGGAGACAAAGGCTGGGAGCTTGTGATTGTGATGGGACGCAAACAGATCCACATCTGGTTGGCCCCAACGGTGACACAGAGAGTGAAACACCCTGTCGCTGAGGGACAATTCTCCCTGGCAAGAGGTCCCCCTGCTCAGAGAGTCTGCCTGCAGATTCTCCATCCCCGGAATGTACACAGCTGATATGCAGGGAACATTGTCCTCCGCCAAGGCCAGAATCAGAGACACCTCCTTGAGGGCCCTCTTGCTCCGGGTCCCTCCCTGATGATTGATGTAGGCAACCGCCTTCCGGTTGTCCGAGCGGACCTGAACAGGCTGGCCCCGAAGGTGTAGGGTCAAGTGAGCCAGAACCAACCTGATCGCCCTCAGTTCCAGAATGTTGATAGGCGTGTGGGCCTCCTGAGGGCCCCACCACCCTTGGAACTGGAGGAACTTCCAGAAGTCCCCCCAACCTGTCAGACTGGCATCCGTGGTGACCGTCTCCCAGCAGGGGGCCAGAAAGGATCTGCCCCCCAACAGGTTCCTGGAATCCAGCCACCACAAGAGGGACCGCTTGACTAGGGGGGACAGCACAAGGAGCTGGTCCAGGGACGCAGAATCCTTGTCCCATTCTGACAAGAAGTGGAGTTGCAGAGGCCTCATGTGAAACTGGGCATAAGGGACCGCCTCAAAGCACGACACCATCAGGCCCACCGGCTGCATTCCCTGCCTGATGGAGGGATGAGGGCAAGATAGCAGGTACCGAACCTGGGCAAGCAGACTGTCCACCTTCTGCTGAGGAAGAAAAATCCTTGCCTGTACTGTATCCAGATTCATCCCCAGGAAAGGAGTCACCACAGAGGGAGACAGGGAAGATTTGGGATGGTTGATCACCCAGCCAAATGACTCCAGAGTGGACACTACTAGCTGAGTATCCCGCTCTGCCTGTTCAAGGGACTGAGAAGTGATGAGAATGTCATCCAAATAGAGCAGCACGCGAATGCCCTGAGACCTGAGCAGAGACATCACTCCTGCCAGCACCTTGGTGAACACCCTGGGAGCTGAAGTGAGACCGAAGGGCAATGCCACAAATTGGTAGTGCTGATCCTCCATAGCGAACCTGAGGAATCTTTGATGACCTGGAAAAACAGGAATATGAAGATAAGCATCCTTGATGTCCACAGAGGTCAAGAAGTCCCCTAGATGCAGGGAACTGATGGCAGAGCGTAAAGTTTCCATACGAAAGCGCCTGCACCTGACAAATTTGTTGAGGATCTTAAAAGTCCAGGATGGGCCTGACTGACCCATCTCTTTTGGGCACGGTGAAAAGATTGGAATAGAAACTCTTGCCCCTTTCTAGTAAGGGGACCCGACAGATGACTCCCAGCTCCAGAAGGCTTTGCGCCGCCAGAACTAGAGCCTGAGCTGACATAGGGTCCTGAGACATCCGGGATCTGATGAATCTTGGGGGCGGCCGGGCAGCAAACTCTATCTTGTAACTGGAGGACACTACCTCCTGAATCCACCGGTCTGAGACATGAAGCCTCCAGACGTGAGCAAAATGCTGAAGCCTTCCCCCCACCCGGATGGGTGAGGGCGCCCCTTCATGTCTGAGGGGGCTTGGGAGAAGACTAAGGCTTGGAGCCCCAGGATGAGCCAGGGCGTCCACGTCCTATGCCCCTATCCCAGAAATTTCCTTGGGCCCCAGTAAGGGATACCCCCTCCCCTGTCTGGCTCCACGGTAGGGCCGAGACTGCCACCTGCGCTGGGGTAACCTGCCTTCCTTAGCAAACAGGTCCAGGCAGTCCCCAAACAGGCGTAGTCCTTTGAAGGGGAAACCAGTGAGAGCCTTCTTGGCAGCGTTGTCAGCAGCCCACTGGCGCAGCCAAACTGAGCGGCGTATAGCCACCACCAGGGCAGAGGTTCTGCCACACATCCTAATGGCATCATCCAAGGCAGAGAGGACATAAGTCACAAAGACCTCACAACGAGAGACAGCATTAAACTCCTCACTAGACCCATCATCAGGAGCACCATCTAGGACACTTCTCAGCAGGGTCCTAATAGCCACAGCTGTAATAGCAGAGGCACAGACCGGGCGCAGCGCCGTCCCCACACAGGCAAAGGCATGGGACGCCAGCTGATCAATACCCCGGTCCTCACCATCCCGCAGCGTAGTAGAGTCAGGTGAATGCATGACAGAGGTGTTGGACAACCCTAGGACCGGGGCATCCACCTCTGGAGGGGATGACCAGCGCTTCACCACATCAGCAGGAAAGGGATACCTCTTATTCCAACTCGAGATTATTAAAATGGGCTTGCTCTGGAAATTCCAAGCGTGGCTTAGCAGTATGAAACAATTCCCCCTGTTGCCTGGGGGCCGCAGCCGGGGGAGAGATAGACAGTACCTCAAAAATCTGAGCCAACAGCCTATCAGTATCATCAGGGACCCAGGGGTCAGAGCCAAAATCATCATGACCCCTGGGCCTCTCATCAGATGAATCCGAGTCAGAGAATAATTCCCCTTCTTCCAAGGGGGTATAACCAGACAGTTCCAAAAACTCATCAGCCTCCATAGGGAAAAGAGTGACATCAGGCGTCAAGTGCCGCCTTTTAGCAGAGGCCTTATGCGCCAGGGTATTAGCCAGCAACTTCTCAACACTAGCGAATCTGGAAGACACATCCGGTTGAGAATCCCCACTGGTATGCAAGTCCTTCCACCATTTTTGTTTCCGGCCTTTTGACACGTTCTATTTGAATAATGTCTTTTTGCAGGTAAGGTCTTAATTGAATAGCAAGGAATTAAAGGGTCTCCTAAGGCATTTTGCACAAGGTGTTCGGGCTAGAAGATATACTGCCTGCACCTGGATTCTTCTGCCCAAGACCATTGAACTTTATTGGGCAAGGAATAGAGGCCTGATGCTGCTGTGGGCTGCTGGGCCAAATAGCTGCTGCTGACACTGCTCCGTTCCTGATCTCTCCAGCCACTGTAATGGCTGCCTACACTTTTGGGTCGCCCACATGTAGAGCTCGCGCCCGTGACGTTAAAGCGCCATCGGTTCAGCGGCCACCAGTCTCTGCCCACTCTCCTCCTTGCATGAATCCAGGGAAACGAGGGGAAAAAACGAAGTAAACTCGGGATGACAGTTCGTGCTGGATCTAAACTTCTGCTGTTCCTATACCCTAAAGTGGACCAAAGACCCAATTCCCTCTCCTGATGCCCCACTGGGTGAATACCCCTTAGTCAGCCGATATGCCTACCTCGCCAACGAGTGCATGGCACATACGTGACATCACTCGTATCCTTCTCGGGTTGTGTCACGCTCGTACGAGAATGGTTGGGGCAAAAAACAAAACCCGGGATAGTCACAATCCCAGGTTTTGTACCGCTTTAACTTCATTGTTGCTTTAAAGAGGAAGTCCCATCGAAAATGAGAGGACGCCCTTCTAAAGAGAAACAGTCTCCCGCGGGTTGTGCCTCTGGGATGAAGGATCCCAGTTGGGGATGCCCTGCGGTGTGTATCCCCACAGATCGTCCCCAGGAAACTCACCTTTCCGCACCTCCCACAACGCAGGAAGAGGTAAGGAAATCGGGTGACCTAGTACCAATTCGGGATGCCTCAGGGAGTGCGACTCGGGTGGCCCTAGAGTCTTTAAGACTTCTTTTGAAAGGGGCAGTGCAGGGATACCGACTCATTTGGTTTCACATCAGTGGTGGGTTTTGGTCTACTTTAGACCAGCCTGCTTCCCGTCCACCTTTCGTGGTGGATGTCAGGGGCCATGTCTTTCATTCAGCAGTGCTTTACCTTTCCGTATAAGCCCTGTTGAACTCCAGCCTTCCCCCCTGGGGCACACCCAAATCAGTGTGTGAAACCCCAATGCATCGACGTAAAAGGTAGCCCTTTACCCCGGCTTTCACGATGGTGTAAAAACTGCAGTGGCCGCATCCCAAGCATCTCTGGGCTGAGGTGCACTCCCGCGTCCAGCTATTTGAGAATGATTGCTGTGGCCGCGCACAGCCGAAGCATGCAAGTGACGCTACAATGCCAGGGGAGAGAGGCAGAGGAAGAGAGGGGGGGCATAGAGTACATGCTGTGTGAAACCCCCGGGGGGACCACTTGATCCTCTCACTCCTCCCACAAGCTAGAGCGTGGGGAAAGGACATGGCTGGCGACCATAGCCCCATTCAGATTGTAAATGCAACGGACATCGCTGAGCAGTCCACAAATGTGCTGTGGGAATGAGGAAAAAGGTGAGCTTACCAGTTATCAGATACACACAGCGGGGCATCCCAAATCAGTAAGGAATCACGCATGGGGTTTATTAGAAACAAGACATCTGCCTGGACTGCCCGTTTAATAATTGTGTGCACAGTGTACAAAAGAGAATCAATGTGGGTTTTTTTTTTTTTTGTGTGTGTTGGATGACTTACCACCTCAGCGTTCCTCAAATCCAGGGTGTCCCACATAAATCCCTGAGGAAGCGAGTACGGCTCCTGGCGAATGTTGTCCTTGTCGGGCTCGATCGCACCGTGAGCCGTTATAACTTCATCTACGACACAACAGAGAGGAATATATAAAGAGAAAATATCATTCTGCATCCGTCAGCCATCACCAGGCTTCCTGCAACTAATACTAAACTACAGGAAAATAAATAAACACTCTCCTCCAGTCTATAAGGCTGGTCTACCTCTTTATGGGCATCCCTAATCGGAATGCCCTGCTGTGCGAAACCCCCTGATCAACTCACTCCTTCTGTGAGCTAGAGGGTGGGGCAAGGACGTTAAGTCTCAGTTGAATAACCAGTAACAGGTGATCTGAAGTATACTTTTCAAGTAAATGCAATCAAAGGTTAAGGAAGGAAACCCAGAAACAGGTCCATTGCTCAATCTTTGGGGCCCCGTCTGAGCAGGCCCATTTAAAAAAAAAAGTGCTTTTCCACCACCAAAGCCACTCACTGTGGCACTTTTGTGAAAGCCTATTGGCTCTCAAAAGTGCCTGCATGACGAGGTGTAACCGATTGGCCGCATCCCCAGCAAGCTGTGCACAGTGAAGCTGGGGATGCGGCTGACAGTGGAGATCGCGTTGCGGGACCTGCCAGGATCAGGAAAAATCACCGGTGCCCCAAGGGGTTTCACACAGCTTGGCATCCGGTGTAGGATGCCACAGTGGTAGGCTAGCTGCAGGGCCTGGAATATTTTACATTTCAAGGCTCCGGGCACGTGGGTGGGAAAATGAAATAATTATAATTAGTATTAATTATTTAGTTCTAGCCGCCTGTATGCCATCTCTCACATTCTCAGTGTGTGGAGGGGTCTTCACTCCTACCTCCTCATATGCTTATCGCTAAACAAGGTTATGTCTGCTTAATGAGAAACATGTCTGAACTATACCGTCCATCTGTATATATTTGAAATATCCAGTGGATGTCTGACGTGTGTCCAGGCATCCAATCAGGATGGTCATTTAAGCTCCTTTGTCTAAAACTGTATTAAAGCAAGCAAAAAGGAGAAGGCGAGTTTTTATGGCTGACCTGGGGCGTTTCACACCAGAGGACCAAAGCCCTGAATGGTTAAAATCCCGGGTTTTGGTCCATTTCAAATATGCACGGCAAGTGGCTCTAATTGGACGAGAGCCCATGCATGGCGCCAGAGGACCCAGGAAAGTTGAGTTTATACTGGGCAATCGGGGGGGACTTCGCCCCGCAGGCAAGGAACGAAACCCAGGATAGACTGAATCCCAGGTTTTGTTCCGCTTGAAGCATTTGTCGCACTATGGGGACACACTCGCTTAAGTAAGTTTTCCGAATACTAAACTACAGGTAAAGAAATAAACACCCTCCTCCAGTCTATAAGGCTGGTCGACCTTTTTATGGGGCATCCCTAATCGGAATGCCCTGCTGTGCGAAACCCCGGGGGATCACCTGATCAACTCACTCCTCCCACCAGCTAGAGGGTGGGGCAAGGACGTTGAGATGGAAAATGAAATATTATAATTAGTATTCATTTTATAAGCCGCCTGTATGCCATCTCTCACTTTCTCAGTGTGTGGAGGGGTCTTCACCCCTTCCTCCTCATATGACTCTCACTAAAGAAGGTTATGTCTGCTTAATGAGAAACAGATGTTCTTCATGTCTGAACTATACCTTCCATATAGGTGAATCTGTACATATTTGAAATATCCAATGGACGTCTGACATGTGTCCAGGCATCCAATCAGAATGGTCGTTTAAGCTCCTTTGTCTAAAACTGTATTTAAGCGAGCAAAAGAGCCGGCAATTTGGGCATTGGCAATCGAAGTAGCAGGCCCCCAGTTGACCCCGGAGTGCCATTTCCACTTCAACTTGGCGACCATAGACCCATTCAGATTGTAAATGCAACGGGGTCGCTAAGCAGACCGCAAATGCGTTGTGGGGATGAGGAAAAAGGTGAGCTTACCGGTTACCTGTACGGGTACACACAGCTGGGCATCCCAACAGTAAGGAATGACACCAGAGAAAGTTAGTTTCTTGAGTGCCGTTTCATCTTTGCAATGCTCATTTATGTTAAAGTATTTAAAGCGGACCAAAAACCAGGCTTTTGACTATCCTGGGTTTTGGTTCTTGCACTACGATCAGGGATGCCCCACTGTGTGAAACCCCTGAGGTCGCTGAACTTCCCTTCCCCTGGCGTATGCGCGGCTTCTTGTCCAATCAGCATGCTTGGACCAGCCCCCTTTGTCTAAGGGATCGGCCCCCGAGTGTGCCGGGGGCTGCACCCCCCGCTACCCGCACCAGCCATTCACAGCCAGGGTGGGTGCGCTCCCTGCTAAAGGGACAGCAGGGATGCACCCGCTGCTCACGCATGTGCCGTTGGACCGGGGAAGAAGGCAAGTTTCCGGGCGACCTGGGGGGTTTCACACAGAGGGGCATCCCAATTATTGATGCCCGGGGGGGGAGGGAATCTAGCTGCCCTGGAACCGTATAGATTCCAGGGTCGATGGCTTTGGGTTTTGGTCCTCTTTAAAGCATGCCAAAACCCACGTGGCTGGAGCCTTCAAATGTAAAAGATTCTAGGCCCGGCTGCTAGCCTACCCCCAGAGCATCCTACACAGGACGCCAAGCCAAGCTGTGTGAAACCTCCAAGGGTGCCGGTGACCTTGGCAGGTCCTGCAGCACAATCCTCTCTGGCGGACGCAATCACTGTAGCTGTGCGCGCTCCCGAACACCTCACCACGGTGGCACTTTTGAGAGAGCAATAGGCTCTATCAAAAGTGCCACGGGGCGTTGCTTCGTGGTGGAAAGGCCCGTTTTTTTTTTTTTTTTTAAACCTGACGGCCACCGAGCCAGCAGCAATCTTTTAGATTCCAGGCCAGATGCTGCTGGGTTTTGTTCTGCTTTAAAGTGGACCAAAACCCACGGAGATCGGTCCAGAAATCTATGATTCCCAGGCCAATTGATTCCCTTCCTCCCAGGGCATCCAAAATCGGGATGCCCCACTGTGTCAAAGCCCCCAGATCACCCAGAAACTCTTTTTCCGCTCCAACAGCGCATGCGTGAGCCGCGGCCGCATCCCCGCTATCCTTCATATGTCCGTACCAGGCATTTGTGAATGGGCGGCACAGGTACGCTCCCTGGGTTGCAGGGGATGCGGCTGCCAGTGCGTTCAGGTCTCTCATTAGATGAGCTCCTGGATGCAGGGGCTCGAGCGTATCCGAGCGTGCTGATTGGACGAGCAGCCGCATATGCGTTGTAGGACCAGGAAGAGGAGAGTTTGTTTGGGCGACCCGGGGGGGTTTCACACATCGGGGCATCCCCGATCGGGGTGCCCTGGGGGCAAGGACCAAAACCCAGGATTAGTCGCTGCCACACCACAGCCACCCACCGCCCTGCTATCCTGTATCACTGCCACACCACAGTTTTTTTTGGAAAGGACCGAAACCCTGGATAGTCAAAATCCTGGATTTTGGTCCACTTTTAAGCAAAAAAAAAAAAAGGGAAATTTGACTTTCCCGGGTTTTGTACCAGTCCACCCAGGGGATCCCGAATTGGGATGCCCCGCTGTGTGAAACCCCCCAGAATGCTTTTCATTCACCATTTCCTGGTTCCAACACTGTGACAATTGTTTCCATGGTGAGCTGGGTCACATCACATCCTATATGAATAGGCCTTACCCCCCTCCCAAAGGCGTCCCAAATCGGTGTGCGACACCCGCCAGGACACCTGTAAACACTCGCCTTTCTCTGTCCCAGCGGTGCATGTGCTGGCTGTCGTCCAATGAGAGCCGCCTGCCGTGACTATGTCTTTCGATAGGTGACTCATTGACTAGAAAAGAGACTGCGCAGGCGCCCTGGCGGCGTGTGCGCTCCCGTCTATCTGAATGGCTAAGACGGGAGCGCAGGGGATGCATCAGTGTGATACCCCTGGGACACCTGTAAACACTCGCCTTTCTCTGTTCCAACGCTGCATATGTGGGCTCTCATCCAATGAGAGCCGTCCACTGTGACTATGTCATTCAACAGGCGACTCTCATTGACTAGAAAGGAGAGACCACTCATCCGCATCCCCGGCCGCGTGTGCGCTCCCGTCCCAGCCTATCTGAATGGCTGAGACAGGAGAGCAAGGGATGCAGCTGTGCACGCTCCTTATTCACAAGAATGAAAGTATCCTGAAGACGACGTCACGGGAGACGGCTCTCATTGGACGACAGCCGGCACATGCACCGTTGGAACGGAGAAAGGCGAGTGTCTACAGGTGACCCCAGGGGGTATCACACATCGATCCGGGATGCCTTTGGGGGGGTAAGGCCTATCATAGGATGTGATGTGACCCACCCAGCTCTAAAAAGGAGCACCATGGAAACAACTGTCACAGCAGTGAGATGCTGCAACAACGGGTCACAAAACACCCGGGCAACCTGGCTGTTCTATGAGGTGACCAAGAACACCCCCATTAGCATGCACGCTGCCGCGCTCTCTGCAACCCAGAGGACGGGGGCGCGAAACTGCCGAGCACAAGAGAAACTGTTCGCTCTCATTTCCAGAGAGACGGGTAAGGATCTCATTTTGGATAGAAAGGGAAAGGAGCAGGGGAGGGAGGCGCAGGACGACGCCAGGGGCTAGGCGGGGAGTCAACCTCTTGATCGGGGTAAATGGGCCTGGAAACAATTTAAAAAAGAAAAAAGAATACTATATATATATATATATATATATATTTTTTTTTTTAAAGTGGACCAAAACCTAGGATTTTGACTATCCTGGGTTCTGGTCCTTTCCCCCCAATCGGGATGCCCCGCTGTGCGTCACCCCCCCCAGATCGCCGGAAGAAACTCACCTCTTCCTGGTCCTAAGGCGCATGCGAGGCCGCTCGTCCAATCAGCACGCATGCATCATTGGAGTGGGAAGCAAGGTAAGTGAACCTGGAGGGGTTTCACACAGCAGGGCATCCCGATTTTTTAATGCTGTGTTTTTTTAATGTGTCTGGCTGTATATGCATGGGGTATTAATTACGGGTGTCAGAAAAAAATCAATTCGCTCAAGAATTGCGATATTTCATTCGACGATACTGTATTGATTCTTACTCCGCCCCCGCTACAGTAAAAAGAATAAAAAAAAAAAAAACACTCACCTGGCCCCTCGTTCGATCCAGTCGACTCTCCTCTTCACCCGGGGGGCCTCTTGATTCCCCCCCGGGGGTTCTTCAGTCTTCAGGAGAGAGCCTGACAGGCCCTCACCCCCTCCTTTCTCGACGGGCGCCGACATTTTTACTGCTCACCCAAAGGGGCGGGGCTAATGACGCCATCATCCTGGCTCCGGGCGGCTCAGCTGTCAGATGCGATGTTCGCTGGGGACAGGAGGAGGCTTGCAGGGGATCCTCGGATCTCCTGCCTCCCCCTCCCCTCTCGGGCGATCACCGCATCCGTCATCGGATCGGCGAGGGACACAGGAGCTGACAATCGAAGGTCAGAAGGGCCCACGGAAGCTATGTGGGGTTGTAGCCAGCAGGGCCACCAAAGTTGGCCCCTGCGCCCTGTTCTACAAGCCCTGCATAGCTGGTCCCCGGCTTGTTATGCTGGGTAGGGGGGACCCCATGTTATTTTTTTGGGGACTTTTAAGGGTTTTTAACCCTTAAAATTCCAATAAAAATTGCTATATATTGTCTTTGAGACAGAATCGGGATATATTGTATCGTCATACGTGTATTGCGATACGTATTGTATCGCCAGATTCTTGCCAATTCACACCCCTAG
Organism: Gastrophryne carolinensis; assembly: GCA_027917425.1. Taxonomy (NCBI): domain Eukaryota; kingdom Metazoa; phylum Chordata; class Amphibia; order Anura; family Microhylidae; genus Gastrophryne; species Gastrophryne carolinensis. The sequence goes on along the minus strand of CM051239.1, from coordinate 6,203,237 downwards.
AATTAATCTGATTAAATAAAATTGTACATAGTTTGGGATTTATTTTTTGTGTCTCTCCCCTTTATGTTGTTGGTTCCCATTAGGATTGCAGATGCAGTCGTCGGGAGTGGCACCTTCTATACATTAATATAGTGTGTATTAATTAATGGGGTCTGTGCAAGCTTTTAAGGGTTCCTATACACATCTATGGTCTGCACTGCATTTGCATTGAGAGAGAGGCAACTGCGCCGCTCCTGCCCGCGATTGGTACATTCATATATAAAAGCAAAGATAATGCTGAGAATAAAGGCGGAGTTCTCCCCGGCGTCTACTACTTACTAAGTTTCGGTACTGGCTGCGTATCCCAAAACTGGTATTTACGTTTGCTTGCCTCGTCAATGTTCTTCGCGGGTCCCTGACAGGCGGAGAGAAGCTCCATCGCTCGCTGGATGTCCTGAAGTTTCTGCATCGGAATGGCCGGATTCTGGAGGGACACAAATGGAGTAATTAGGAGGATGTGCAATGATTGAAAAAAATGCAGCGATTGAAAACTACCCCAAGCTTCCTTCCTTGTACATCAACCAATTAGAGAAGGGGGGCAGGCGGCAAAGGGCACTGGGGGAGGCGGCAAAGGGCACTGGGGGAGGCAAAGGAGACTGGGGCAGGGGCAGCTGACGTGCGTAGCTGTGGCACCTTTGAAATCAGCCAAAAACTGGGATACTGCAGGTATCTGCTGATGCTGCCTTTGGTTGCCCCCTGGGGTTTTTCTTCTGATGTCAGGTCTCCTCCTGTTACTTTGCTGCCTTTGATCTTAAGTCCCTTGTTGATGCCCTTGATGCTGGGCCTCTTGTCACCACCTTGCCACCTCCGATGCCAGGTTCCTTGCTGCTCCTGTTGGGTGGCTTGGCTTGCCTCGCCTGCCGCCGACCTTGAACCTCCAATGCCGGGTCTCCTGCCACTGCCTTGGCGCCTCCAGTGCCAGGGTCTCTTGGCGCCTCCAGTGCCAGGGTCTCTTGGCGCCTCCAGTGCCAGGGTCTCTTGGCGCCTCCAGTGCCAGGGTCTCTTGGCGCCTCCAGTGCCAGGGTCTCTTGGCGCCTCCAGTGCCAGGGTCTCTTGGCGCCTCCAGTGCCAGGGTCTCTTGGCGCCTCCAGTGCCAGGGTCTCTTGGCGCCTCCAGTGCCAGGGTCTCTTGGCGCCTCCAGTGCCAGGGTCTCTTGGCGCCTCCAGTGCCAGGGTCTCTTGGCGCCTCCAGTGCCACCTCTGATGCCGGGTCTCCTGCCACCACCAATGCCGAATTTCTTGCCACTTCTTTGCCGCCTCCAATGCCGGATTTCTTGCCACTTCCTTGCCACCTCCAATGCCAGGCCTCCTGCAACTTCCTTGCCACCTCCAATGCTATGCCTCCTGCCACTATCTTGCCGCCTCCAATGCCAGGCCTCCTGCCACTTCCTTGCCACCTCCAATGCCAGGCCTCCTGCCACTTCCTTGCCACCTCCAATGCCAGGCCTCCTGCCACTTCCTTGCCACCTCCAATGCCATGCCTCCTGCCACTTCCTTGCCACCTCCAATGCCATGCCTCCTGCCACTTCCTTGCCACCTCCAATGCCAGGCCTCCTGCCACTTCCTTGCCACCTCCAATGCCATGCCTCCTGCCACCTCCAATGCCAGGCCTCCTGCCACTTCCTTGCCACCTCCAATGCCAGGCCTCCTGCCACTTCCTTGCCACCTCCAATGCCAGGCCTCCTGCCACTTCCTTGCCACCTCCAATGCCAGGCCTCCTGCCACTTCCTTGCCACCTCCAATGCCAGGCCTCCTGCCACTTCCTTGCCACCTCCAATGCCAGGCCTCCTGCCACCTCCAATGCCAGGCCTCCTGCAACTTCCTTGCCACCTCCAATGCCAGGCCTCCTGCCACTTCCTTGCCACCTCCAATGCCAGGCCTCCTGCCACCTCCAATGCCAGGCCTCCTGCAACTTCCTTGCCACCTCCAATGCCAGGCCTCCTGCCACTTCCTTGCCACCTCCAATGCCAGGCCTCCTGCCACTTCCTTGCCACCTCCAATGCCAGGCCTCCTGCCACTTCCTTGCCACCTTCAATGCCAGGCCTCCTGCCACTTCCTTGCCATCTCCAATGCCAGGCCTCCTGCCGCCGGGTCTCTTGCCAACTCCTTAACGTCTCTGATGCCAGGCTCCTGCTGGGCATATGTAGCTATAGCGACGAGGTGCCATCTTTATTTTACACGCATCATACATACACAAATCCCAGACTTGTGTGTTAACAGCATTGAAATAAATGGACTTGGCATGGCTGTGCCTCACTGTGCCACACTGGGGCCTGCTAAGCCGGCCAGAAAAGACCCAAATTTACCCTTTTGCACAGTCAGGCGCAGCAAAGCTCGCTCAAAAGAAAAAAAAAAAAAAAAAAGTGGAACTGGATCCACCTCGATCCCGCAGAAGCTGTATTGGCTTCACAAGAACATTTATTTGCTGGACGCTTCCCCGGTGACCCCGTGTACAGCAGACGCTGCAGACCTGAAGATAAATAATTCACTGCAAAATATACACAATACTCCCAGCTTACACTGGAGGAGCGTGCGCCACCGTGACCCGGCTACTGCCAAAGTACATCAGAGTCTCCATATGCGGGCCTGAGGAAATCTGCCCTTGGTAAGGACTTCAAGCCCCTAACAGGCTGTGGGGCCCCATCACTACCACCAGTAAACAGAGCCCTGCCAGCCCCATAGTAATGCCACCAGCTTTATTTGATACACCCCCCGTCCGTTACACAGGATTATATCGGGATAGAAACCAGTCTGGTTGCGTGTAATATAACCGAAAGCAGGGACAAGTGAGTTCAGGATCAAGATAACAGCACAGCTCAAGATTAAGTTGTATATTTAATCCCTTTAAGGGCACACTAGACAAACTACATGCATGTAATGGACATATACAGTTCAGAAGGGCAAATACAAGTGGTAAGTTACAGTTAGAGTTAGCAGAAAAAATGGCAGTTACCTTATTGCAGACAGATGATATGCAAGAGACCACAGGGGGCGTTATTCACAGGTGAGACACTCCCCCACCTCCCTTTTTCCTCGGGGGGGGGGGGGGGGGATGAGCCTCCATCTCCACCTCTTAGCAATGTTAGCTAAAACTTCTAAAAACTAAAATGTGGCGTAACTTTTCAGTGGAAGGTCCTAGAGATCCGATCCTGGTACCAATGGACCCAGTTGCATGCTGAGCACACTATGAGTCCAAAAATCGCTGTTTCTTGCTCGACCAGCGCCAGGCTCCCTTTCGGCTATGCGCCCTGCACACCTGATCAGTAGCAGCGGACGGGGGGGGTGCGCACAGCCGAGGAGGGAAGCGAGTGATGCCAGGGTGCTGGTCAGGAATGCGCCATGGGCTCAGGGGAAAGGCGAGTTCACTGCATGGCCTGGGGGGGAATTTCACGCAGCAGGGCATCCCAGTTTGGGGGGAGTAAGCCTGCTCTGGAGTCTCCGGGGTGGGTTTTGGTCCACTTTCATAATTTTATTCTTTGTGACCCGGCCTATTGTCTAAAACCCTGTCACACATTGTATCTTATTCCCCCTAAAGATACGCCAGCTAGGCCACGAAAATCCTATCCAGCTTTCCTGTGTCAGGTATTTGTATTAGCATCTGGCCGCAAATGGTCCTTCAGTCCCAATATTCCCCCGTCCTCACCACAGGGTTACCCCCACCATTGATGTCATTCAATTCAGAATTAGGTTCTGGTCTGGAAAATCCTATTCCTGGCCTAGATCTGATAATATATATTGTGATGGATGGAGGTCAGAATCAATAAAAATGAATATATATGTGAACATTCCCTCTCCATTGTTATCCTATTTTTTGCATTGTATGCTTTAGTGGCCAATAAAAGTGAAATAAACCCTCAGTAAGCCACTTATATCTGCGCTGATTTGTTCCTTTTGCTTGTACTGAATTAGAGCAATAAAGTTAATGAAGCACGCTGCTATTAACACATTATTGTGAACGAGATGGCGCTGAGGAGCCGGACAACACCTTATTATGTCCGGCCCCCAGGCATCCCTAACATTCCTAAGAATATCAGTTTTGGCTGTGATGACCAATCATTGAGCCAGTAATTAGATTTTCCTTATATGATGATGTCCAACAGAGGACATGTGCTGTGTTTTTTTACTTCGATATAAAAATAAAATGTCACTGGGCGGAGCGGGTAGAAAGCATTTTCCCGGGTAACATTGAGCACATACTGTTATGTCTGTGTCCTTCATTACGCGTATATTTTCACTCCCTTAGATTATTTTGGAATTATATATTAAAAGGGAAGAGGTGAGTTTGGGCGACCTGGGGGGTTTCACACAGCGGGACATCCCCGATCAGGGGAGTGGTTAAGGACCAAAGCCCAGGATAGTCAAAATTCTGTGTTTCGGTCCACTTTAACCCGAACGCTGCATCTTTTTGTATACCAATTTTTATTATCCTGGCGGTTGCTACCCCCGGTGTAGGATGCCCCCCTGTGTGAAAACCCCCAGATCGCCCACTTTCCCTCACCTTCCCCCATTCCTATGACGCAAGTCCTTGTACAATCAGCGCATACTAATGCGCAGCATAAAGCCGCTGATTTAAACTTCGCGCTGGCAGCCGCATCCCCGGCTCCCCTGTGGAGTGCACACATCCTGTGCTCCCGGCCTATCTGAATGCCTGGGTGCAGGGAGTAAGCACAGCTGCACAGAAGCCGGGATGCGGCGCCGGCGAAGATCTCCACGTGGGACCCACTGGGATCAGGTAAGATCACCAGTGCCCCAGCGAGGCATCCGGGCCGGCCGCAGGGACAGATTGGTCCACTTTAAGTTCCAGATGCAAGGTGTAACTGGAAAGCTCTAACATGATGTCTGACTATAAAAGAGACTTATTCGGTACAATCCTATCTCCATACAGACATGTTCTTAGAGCTTTCCAGCAACACCCATCTTCTGCGTTAACAAACAGAGCACAGAGATACAGAGCCTTTATTTTATAGGTTGTATAGGACATATACATATCGGGTATAACATACAAAGCTTCCCAGTGACGCCCCTCTTCTACACATACAAACTGTGAATAGACTACAAAAAAGGTTCTGTGTTGACTGCTTCTATCTGTAGAAGAGGGGCGTCACTGGAAAGCTTGGTAGGTTATATATATGATACATATGACTTATAAAGCCTATAAAATAAAGGCTCTGTATCTCTGTGCTCACCGTTTGTATATGCAGAATGGAGGGTGTTGTTGGAAAGCTCCAAGAACATACAGTATAAGTCTTTTTCTATATAGTCAGACACGTTCCCACGCCATGTTCAGGGGTCGCATCCACAGCATCTCTGAGACGCGCGCTCCCACGCCCAGCCAGTCAGATAGGCTGGGAGCAGTAGTGCGCCCCACAGAGGGCAGGGATGATTGGAAGAGTATGTCTACTCCTTGGGAAAAAAAAGTCTAGTGCGACCTCTGGGATGCCCCGCTGTGTGAAACCCCCCCAAAATGCCCTGTGAAACTCACCTCTTCCCAGGCCTACGGTACATGCACCGACTCTCGCCCAATCAGGGCGGTTTGCCGTGCATATGTAATGCTCCGCAAACCGCTCATATTACATAAAGAGCTCAGCTATCTAAATGGCGGGGGGGGGGGGGGAAGGAGCCCGAAGACGCGGGGATGCAGTCACCGGATGGGGCGCCAGGAAGCAGGCGAGTTCTGAAGTGCCCCAGGGGGGGCCAAGCGGCCAGCCCTGGAATCTTTTACACAGTTGGTTTTGTTTAGCTTTAAGACAAGCAAGCCACTACACTAGTCAGGACTCGGCAAATACCTAAACCGAGCTTACCTTTCCCGGCTGCTGCGTCCTGATCTCCTGCGAGTCGGAGGCGGAGTCGGACTTGGTCCCTCCAGAGTTGGGTTTTTCTTTTTTCCGTTTCTGTTTCTTCTTTTTCTTTTTTGCTCCGAGATCCCCGGCCGGGCTCCTGGGAAAAGGAGGAAAAGCAAAGTTACTCAAGCGCAGAGCCCCGGTGATTTCTCACGTGTGCGTTTCCGGGGTCCTGGGGGCTTATTCCCTCCGATCCTCCCAGACGTCCGGTTCAGCATCAGCCATCTTGGGGCTTGTATCATTCTTCAGTTATTGTATGGCTGCCAATCACGTGACTGGAAGTAACTAATCAAACCTGAATGGTTGCTGGAGGGGGGTCACATGACTGGCTGCCAAACAGGGCCCTGGCTGGTCAGGACAGTAATGGGGTAGGAGCGATGTCCTCCCGAGCAGAGAGCAATCGGGCTGGTTCGGGGGATAACGGCGCACCTCTCCCATCTCAGGCGGCCCTAGAATCTATAGGACTCCAGGGCCGCCCGATTCCCTCTGCCTAGGGCATCCCGGATTTGGGATGCCTCGCTGTGTGAAACCACAGGAATCCCCATCCAACGGCGCATGCACGGCCGCACTGTGCTGTACCGTTAGCTATACCCGTGTCAGGTGTTTGGAAATGTCCGGCGCACCACCGCCATGGCCATTGTGTGCTAACACACACATCGAATTTTCCCTCCGCATTTTCCCATCCGTACACTTGTCAACAACACATTTCCACAAACACACCAGTGAATAAACACTATATTAATGACTACACACAAATGAATTACACACAGTGGACACACCAATGAATAAACACTATATTATTGACTACTCACACAAGCATTACACCCAGCGAATAAACACTTTACACTATATTTACACCAGTGAATAAACACTATATTAGTGACTACACACAGGTGAATTACACACAGTGGACACACCAATGAATAAACACTATATTAGTGACTACACACAGGTGAAATACACACAGCGGACACACCAGTGAATAAACACTATATTAGTGACTATACACATGAATTACACACAGTGAATAAACACTATATTAATGACTACACACAGGTGAATTACACACAGCGGACACACCAGTGAATAAACACTATATTAGTGACTATACACATGAATTACACACAGTGGCCATACCAGTGAATAAACACTATATTAAAGACTACACACATGAATGACACACAGTGGCTATACCAGTGAATAAACACTATATTAGTGACTACACACACGAATTACACACAGTAGACACACCAGTGAATAAACACTATATTAGTGACTACACACACATGAATTACACAGTGGACACACCAGTGAATAAACACTGTGATCCGTGTGTGTGTGTAGTCACTAATATAAACAGTGGCCAGTGAATAAACACTATATTTATGACTACACACATGAATGACACACAGTGGCCATACCAGTGAATAAACACTATATTAGTGACTACACACATGAATGACACACAGTGGCTATACCAGTGAATAAACACTAGTGACTACACACACGAATTACACACAGTAGACACACCAGTGAATAAACACTATATTAGTGACTACACACACATGAATTACACACAGTGGACACACCAGTGAATAAACACTGTGATTCATGTGTGTGTGTAGTCACTAATATAAACAGTGGCCACACCAGTGAATAAACATTATATTAGTGACTACACACAGGTGAATTACACACAGTGGACACACCAATGAATAAACACTATATTAGTGACTATACACATGAATTACACACAGTGAATAAACACTATATTAATGACTACACACAGGTGAATTACACACAGTGGACACACCAGTGAATAAACACTGTGATTCATGTGTGTGTGTAGTCACTAATATAAACAGTGGCCATACCAGTGAATAAACACTATATTAGTGACTACACACAGGTGAAATACACACAGCGGACACACCAGTGAATAAACACTATATTAGTGACTACACACAGGTGAATTACACACAGTGGACACACCAGTGAATAAACACTATATTAGTGACTATACACATGAATTACACACAGTGAATAAACACTATATTAATGACTACACACAGGTGAATTACACACAGTGGACACACCAGTGAATAAACACTGTGATTCATGTGTGTGTGTAGTCACTAATATAAACAGTGGCCATACCAGTGAATAAACACTATATTAGTGACTACACACAGGTGAATTACACACAGTGGACACACCAATGAATAAACACTATATTAGTGACTACACACAGGTGAAATACACACAGCGGACACACCAGTGAATAAACACTATATTAAAGACTACACACACGAATTACACACAGTAGACACACCAGTGAATAAACACTATATTAGTGACTACACACAAATGAATTACACTCAGTGAATAAACACTATATTTACACCAGTGAATAAACACTATATTATTGACTACTCACACAAGCATTACACTCAGCGAATAACACTTTACACTATATACACAGCAATGAATAAACACTATATTATTGACTACACACAGGTGAATTACACACAGTGGACACAGCAATGAATAAACACTATATTAGTGACTACACACAAATGAATTACATTCAGCGTATAAACACTATACACTATAGTCACACCATTGAATAAACACTATAGTAGTGACTACACACAGGTGAATAACACACTAAGGGGCAGTGTGCCCGAGGTGGTGGGGACAATAGGGGTGAGGTGCCTCGCTCAAAGGCCCTTCAGTCATGTCCCATGGCTGGGAATCAAACCTGCCACCCTCCGGCCACAAGCCCGCTCCCCTACCTTTAGTATAGATGCAGAGCCGGCAATAGGAAGCGACAGCCAGTTTCCCTGGCGCGGCTCAGCCCAGAGATGCCGGGGATGCGGCCACCAATACATCACCGCTGGAGCCGGGGCAAAGGCGGCTGCAGCGACCCCAAGGGGTTTTCACACAGCTGGGCATCCTAATTTGGGATGCCAGCCCACGGATTTGTGCCGCTTAAAGGGTGGGTTACCTGGACCTGGCAGAATGCTACCAGGGAGGGTTTTAGGTTTGCTTTAACCTGAAAGCAGTGACGCAAATGAAGCAACGGCAGCTTAGAGTCTCATCAGAGCGCATTTATCAAGCTGGGACAAACCCGGGGGGGGGGGGGGGTTGGGATATAAGCACCCCCCCCCCCCAGTGATGGGGAACTATTGTCCTCCCAAGTGGAGAGAGAGGGGGGGGGGGAGAAGGTAGCATGAGGTCTGAAGAGAAGCGCTTGCTGCCCACGCAGCACCGCAGCCAGAGAGCTGCGAGTGACACATTGTGCCGGTGCCGCCGAGCATGCTGGGAGATTAGCTCAGTGAATTTGCCCTGCTCAGGGGGCATCCCCAGCTTCTCTTCCACCGTATGTCTAGCGAGCTGCATCTCGTCACAGCGGGTACTTTTTGAGTCCCATATACTCACCTTGCTTTCACTCCCACAACAAGGGTGAGAGCAAGTGCCCCGATTGGTTGAGCGGCCTGGCTCAGCCAATCATGGCCCTCGCTTTGACTCGGCTCCACTGATGGCTAAGCAGCCAGGCGGCGCATCCCCTGCTCACCTTCTAGCCCTGGTGTGCCCACGCCGCTCATTCAGAAAAGCGGGCGCGGGTGTGCGCACAGCAAAAGGTGAGCGGGGATGTGGGTGAGGGCTCCAGGAGAAGGTGAGTGTATCGGGGCTTCTGTCGGGTTTTAAGCAGCGGGACATAACAATTCGGGATGCGCCAAAGAGTGGAATTCGGAGTGGAAATGGGGCCTTAAAGAGGAACGTTGGGGGGCCCTGGAGTCTGGAAATAGGGCCCTAAAGAGGAACTTTGGGGGGCCCTGGAGTCTGGAAATAGGGCCCTAAGGAGGAACTTGGGGGGGCCCTGGAGTCTGGAAATAGAGCCCTAAAGAGGAACTTTGGGGGGCCCTGGGGTCTGGAAATAGGGCCTTGTTTTGGGATGCCCCTGCTGTGTGAAACCCCTGCAAACACACCTTTTTCTTGGGGTCCCACGCCACGTTCAGGGTCCGCATCCACAGCATTTCTGAGTCAGATAGGCTGGGGCATCCCAAATTGTGCGAAGCTCCCTCAGATCCCCAGTAAAACTTTCATGCTCGCCAACCCAACGGCGCATGCGTGCAGCCAATCAGCGCGCTCGGCTTTATTCAGCTTCTGTTAGCCGGTGAGCGGCCTTGCGGGCTGAATGGAGTGAGCGCACCAACGGCCGCATCCCCGCAAGGCTCTAGCCGGGGCCGTGACCTCACAAAAGCCCGGTGCGGGCACACATCTGGATAAAGGTAATAGTGGCGCGCGGCCGTGGCCTGTGCCGCTGGCTCGGTGGATAGGTGCCTTTCACTGGAGATCACACAGAGGGGCATCCCATGTCAGGATGAGGGAACAGAGGGAATCAGGCTTCACTTTAAAGTGGATCAAAACCTGGATATTTCCCCGGGGCATCCCAAATCAGGATGAGGGGAGCAGGCTTCACTTTAAAGTGGACCAAAACCTGGACATTTCCCAATCATGGGTTTTTGTACCTAAAGCATCCCAATTTGGGATGTGTAGTTTCACACCATCTGGGCATACCAAATCAGAATGCTCCAAGGAGGGGGGATAAGGAGGCCCTGGAGTCTATAAAACTCTTTAATGTCAGACGCCTCAATGGGCATAACCCCGCAGATCACCCCAAGAATTTACTTTTCCATCGCTTCTATGGCACATGCGCGGGCTCTCGTCCAATCAGCTGTTTATGCCGGGCTTAAGGCCCTGTTTGAGAGGCATCTGGTAGCGGCCACATCCCCGAGGTCTGAGACACGCTGCTGCGATCAGCCTATTTAAAGTGGACCAAAACCCAGGATTTGACTATCTTGGGTTTTGGTCCTTTCCCCCGTGGAATTGCCACTCACCTCTTCCCGGTCCTCTGACGAATGCGCGTCCGCTCGTCCAATCAGTGCGCTCGGAGCCACTGATGTCACGGCGTCTAAGCCTTCGTCCGAGCGCGCTGGCGGCCAAATCCCCCGCTTCCCTCTAAAGAAGCGTGCCTGTGCCGGGCATTCACAAATGACTAGGGATAGTGGGGATGCGGCTCGTTTCGTTGGACCAGGAAGCAAGGTAAGTGTATGGGGCGACCTGGGGGCATCCCGATTTTGGATGCCCCAGGGGGAGGGATTCACGGCCCGATCGAGCTGGGTTTTGCTCCACTTTAAAAGGTAAGCATTCTTTACCCACAGAACTCAGACAAACAGGCACTACGTGACCCGCTTACCTGCCACCCTCAGGTGGGGGGCGCACTCCCAGTGATTTCAATGCCCGCCTCCGTACACCACGTCACAAGAATGAACATTCCCTTTAAGGGCCGGCCTCCCTTCTCTCCGCAGGGCATCCCGATGATGAGTGCAGAGGTGGCGAGTGCGCTGGCATTTTTTTACTTTAATGTGGACCTAAACCTGACTCGGAAAGCTGGGCTTTGTGAGCCGCCTATGGTTCGTGCACCTGGCCCATGCTCCCACAGAGCATGCGCGGGCTCCCCTCCAATCTGCATAGGCCCGGTTCGGTGCCAGATCCAATGTGCACATCACACTCCCTGCCCAGCCTAGGTGCGCGGACCTGCTGCCAGTTATAGAGCAACGGATGCCTGGATGTGGTAGGGAGTGTGCCCTCCGCTTTGGAGCGGTTCAGTCGGCAGCACTGCATGGGATTGGGCCTGCAGGTCAGGGAAGTATGGGTTGTGCCCCTTTAAAAAACAAAACAAAACAGTATTTACCTCTAAAGGAGAGCAAGACCCAGGAGCTTCTGTCACCTGGACTTTGGTCCGCTTTAAAGGGGCATCCCGATTTGGGGTACACCAGTTCGCACGCTCTCTCTGCATTCCCACTGTGCATGCGCGGAATTCTGCAAGAACGATTACCAAGTGCCGACAGCCAATCAGTTACACATCAGCTAGAGGAGCGCTAGGGAAGCCTAGGACAGCATGCTGGGTCTTGCAGTGCACCTCACAAACACACAGGGCATTACAGTGCACCTCACACACAGTCCATGGAGGGGACCTCTCCACACACACAGGGCATGCTGGGCCTTGCAGTGCACCTCACACACACACAGGGCATGCTGGGTCTTGCAGTGCACCTCACACACACAGGGCCTTCTGGGCCTTGCAGTGCACCACACACACAGGGCACGCTGGGCCTTGCAGTGCACCTCACACACACACACACACAGAGCATGCTGGGTCTTGCAGTGCACCTCACACACACAGGGCCTTGCAGTGCACCACACACACAGGCACGCTGGGCCTTGCAGTGCACCCCACACACACACACACACAGGGCACGCTGGGCCTTGCAGTGCACCACACACACACGGCACGCTGGGCCTTGCAGTGCACCACACACACACGGCACGCTGGGCCTTGCAGTGCACCTCACACACACAGGGCACGCTGAGCCTTGCAGTGCACCCCCTCCTCACCCCTTGCCGTGCTCGGCCTCGTCCTCGTTGTCGCCGTCGATGCCGCAGGTGTCCTGGTCATCCAGCTCCAGGCTTTGCTGGCTGGCCGCGGACTCGCTGTCCTCCGCCATCACGCCTGACACACACAGGGGAGGCCCGGAGTGGGCGCCAGCCATCCGCCATCCCGCACAGCGCCACCTGGCGCCCGGGAGAGGGAAGCGCAACCCGCCTACAGCGACATCCCCCCCGTTACCGACTCTCCGCCGCCACCAGAGGGCGCGCATGCCCACTATAGAGCGCTGTCTCCATAGCAACACTCTGAGGGGGGCCTCAGGCCTGGCAGCGATAAACCGGAAGTAGCGTTTATCTATGTTTAATTGTCATTAATAATTATATATTTTACTGCCCAGACAGATGGGGGAGAAATGGGGCCCTACATGGAGGGGACATCTCCACACACAGGGCATGCTGGGCCTTGCAGTGCACCTCACATACACAGTCCATGGAGGGGACATCTCCACACACACAGGGCATGCTGGGCCTTGCAGTGCACCTCACATACACAGTCCATGGAGGGGACATCTCCACACACACAAAGGGCATGCTGGGCTTTGCAGTGCCGCTCACATACACAGTCCATGGAGGGGGCATCTCCACACACACAGGGCATGCTGGGCCTTGCAGTGCACCTCACATACACAGTCCATGGAGGGGACCTCTCCACACACACACAGGGCATGCTGGGCCTTGCAGTGCCTGCCCCCTATAGAGCGCACATTCTGAGGGGGGCCTCAGGCCTGGCAGCGATAAACTGGAAGTATCGTTTATCTATGTTTAATTGTCATAAATAATTATATATTTTACTGCCCAGACAGATGAGGAAGAAAGGGACAATGAAAATGAGTGTCCGAATTGTTTTCTGTGTGTGCTAAATACAAAAAGAATGTGGGTGTCACAGGGACAACTTTTCAGGTTGGAAAAGAGGGACATTTGTTAATTTAAGCCACGCCCCCTCATTGAGGGATGGATAGGAGATAGGATATAACAGTTACAACAATAGAAACACTTTGAATAGGCAAATGAATCATTTATTGCTGCAGATCTGCATGTTACACCTCAAAGAGGGACAAATGAGAACAAGGATTATTCAGGGTGAGGGTCCGGATTAATGTGGGCAATCTGTATGTACAGGGTGGGGGAAATATATAAGATAGGCTCTTATTCAGGGTGAGGGTCCGGATTAATGTGAGCAATCTGTATGTACAGGGGGGAAACATATAAGATAGGAAAGGAGCCACAGCACTCAAACCTATTAGCCTGCTGACCAACCCACAATCTGTCTCTAAACTTGGTTAAAAACAGAGGCTCGGTCACACACATCTGCAGAAGTAGCTTAAGCTGCACAAGGTGCTGGTGGTGGTGCTGGTCAGCAAGCTAAAAGGGTTGAGTGCTGTGGCTCCTTTAAGACTTTTGTATCCTAATTGCCCTGCTAACATATAATATAGGCTCTTATTCAGGGTGAGGGTCCGGATTAATGTGAGCAATCTGTATGTACAGGGGGGAGAAACATATAAGATAGGCTCTTATTCAGGGTGAGGGTCCGGATTAATGTGAGCAATCTGTATGTACAGGGGGGAGAAACATATAAGACAGGCTCTTATTCAGGGTGAAGGTCCGGATTAATGTGGGCAATCTGTATGTACAGGGGGGAGAAACATATAAGACAGGCTCTTATTCAGGGTGAAGGTTTGGATTAATGTGGGCAATCTGTATGTACAGGGTGTGGGAAACATATAAAATATGCTCTTATTCAGAGTGAAGGTCCGGATTAATGTGAGCAATCTGTATGTACAGGGTGTGGGAAACATATAAGATAGGCTCTTATTCAGGGTGAAGGTCCGGATTAATGTGGGCAATCTGTATGTACGGGGGGAAACATATAAGATAGGCTCTTATTCAGGGTGAAGGTCCGGATTAATGTGGGCAATCTGTATGTACAGGGTGTGGGGAACACATAAGATAGGCTCTTATTCATGGTGAGGGTCCGGATTAATGTGAGCAATCTGTATGTACAGGGGGGGGGGACATATAAGATAGGCTCTTATTCAGGGTGAGGGTCCGGATTAATGTGGGCAATCTGTATGTACAGGGTGTGGGGAACATATAAGATAGGCTCTTATTCAGGGTGAAGGTCCGGGTTACTGTGGGCAGTCTGTATGTACAGGGTGTGGGAAACATATAAGATAGGCTCTTATTCAGGGTGAGGGTCCGGATTAATGTGAGCAATCTGTATGTACAGGGTGTGGGGAACATATAAGATAGGCTCTTATTCAGGGTGAAGGTCTGGATTAATGTGGGCAATCTGTATGTACAGGGTGGGGGAAACATATAAAATAGGCTCTTATTCAGGGTGAGGGTCCGGATTAATGTGAGCAATCTGTATGTACAGGGTGTGGGGAACATATAAGATAGGCTCTTATTCAGGGTGAAGGTCTGGATTAATGTGGGCAATCTGTATGTACAGGGTGGGGGAAACATATAAGATAGGCTCTTATTCAGGGTGAGGGTCCGGATTAATGTGAGCAATCTGTATGTACAGGGTGTGGGGAACATATAAGATAGGCTCTTATTCAGGGTGAAGGTCTGGATTAATGTGGGCAATCTGTATGTACAGGGTGGGGGAAACATATAAGATAGGCTCTTATTCAGGGTGAAGGTCCGGATTAATGTGAGAAATCTGTATGTACGGGGTGTGGGAAACATATAAGATAGGCTCTTATTCAGGGTGAGGGTCCGGATTAATGTGAGAAATCTGTATGTACGGGGGGGGGACATATAAGATAGGCTCTTACTTAGGGTGAAGGTTCGGTTTAAGGATCCTTTGTGTATGGAGGCTCCAATTAGCAGAACAAAACCTACCCACAATCTAAAAGATTCCAGGGTTGGCTGTTTGCTTTCCCCTCAGGGCACCCGAATCAGGATTGGCCCGCTGTGTGAATCTCTCTCCCCCCCCCCCCTCGGGTTCTGGTAATCACTCACCTTTCCCTGGTCCAATAGAGCAGCAGGGAATTCGTCCGCTCTTGCTCGCCACTCTAATCAGACCCCTCGATGAATTACGTCACGTCAGTGGGCGGCTCTGATTGGACGGGGGCCTGGGCAGGTGCCATAAGATCTCGAAGAGGGGAGTCTGAATACGGCGATGGCGGGGGTTCTACACAGTGGGGCATCCCAATGCGGGACACCCAGGGGGGAAAGGAACAAAACCCTGGAAGGGGAAAAACCATGTTCTGCTTTAAAGAGGAACAACCCATATGAATTTGACTTTCCTGTGTGTTCTTCTCTGCAGCGGCATCCTGAGTTGGGATGCTCCGCTGTGTGTACCCCCCAGGTCACCCAGTTTCATTCACTTTCCTTCTGCTCCCACGGCACAGACTCGGATGAGATGGAGTGCGCTGATTGGCTGAGCTGCTGTCACTCGGCTCTCTTCAGCCCCGAGCACGGCTAAGTCACCGAGCGGCGCCGCCAGCCGCATCCCCTGTCCACCTGGCAGCCGTGGCGTGACCGCGCCGCCCATTCAGGAAGGTCCGCGCACACGCGCACGGCTAGGGGTGAGTGGGGATGCGACCAGAACGCACAGACGTGGCAAGGGCTCTGGGGGAGTGTTGGGGGGGGTGGTTCACACAGCGGGGCATCCCAATTCGGGATGCCCCAAGGACTGGAACTCGAGAGGCCAATGCTCCTCTTTAAAGACAATGAGAGTTTGCTTTGTTTTTTAGTGTCAGTTACTGTAGCACTGAAGAGTATTGCCAGGATTACTATGTAAGCATTATGGCTTTAAAGTGGACCAAAACCCAGGATTTTGACTGTCCTGGGTTTCGGTCCCCCCCCCCCCCCCGCAGGTCGCCCACTCCAACTCACATTTCCCCGGTCCTACGGCCTCTTGTTCGATCAGCGCGCTCTAATGCACTGAAAAGGGCTCATCTAAGGAACAGAGTCTAGCCGAGCACACTAGCGGCCACATCCCCGCTACCAGGGCCGGCGTCAGCACCCGGCAAGGCGGGGCAGCTGCCGGGGGCCCCCATCCTCCAAGGGGGCCCACTGACATGGCTGGCCTTTGGGGTTTGCGACGACGCTTGACCGGGGGCGGACTGGGAGGACACCGCCACAGCTGGTGCCCACATCTCCTCTAATGGCAGGTTCCACACAATGGGGCATCTCGATTTAGATTCCAGGGGAGGAAGTGCTGGGTTTTGTTCTGCTTTTAAGTTGCCCCCCCAGCTGATTTCCTATCCCTGGAGCATCCCAATCTGTGATACCCTCCTGTGTGATACCCCCTGGGATGGCTGGCATACCCACTATGCAAGCAATTCCACCCCTGAGTTTTGGTTTGCTTTACAGGGGCATCTCAATTTGAGATGCCCCTGTTTGTGAAAGAACCCCCCTGGTTTGGCATAAACTCAAAGTGGCCGTCAGTGCATTCGCCAGATCCAGGAAAGTAATGAAATCAGGAGGCTCTAGATTCGTTTAGACTCTGAGGTCAGGTTTTAAAGGGTTTGGTGCACTTCAAAGTAGACCAAAAGTTTTACTCCAAATAGCCTGATCCTTAGGGGGCATCCAGATTTGGGACGTCCCTCAGTGATGTGAGCAACAAAAGGAGAACAGGCAAGAATCAATAAAACAAGAATGCCATACCCGGAAGGTGCACCCTGGGCTCCCTACAAGTATACAGCGCAAGCTAAAGAACAACCTAACCAAGGAGTCCGAACAGAACCGGGGCACTGAACCGGATAAAAAATTATCATGAATTTTATTATGTTAACTAAGCCACCAAAAAGATAATAAAAGACACAAAAGACATAAGGACAACACATTTTTCTAAAGCACCTGGGAAATATACAGCAAAAATACAATAATATCAATGTGAACCATTAGTTGATCATGATTATTTTAAGATAATATTGTATTCCTTGTGTATGCGGCTAGTAACAATCATACATAATCATAATAAGCCATCCTAGACAAAAGATAAAATAAAATAACTGAGTAGTGTATTGTGTTGTTTTTTCTTATAGCACTTTAGATTAGGCATTATTAGTTACTTTAATATATTTATCTTGCTTTTGTAATTAAACAGGGGGTTGGCCCAGCATTAAGATTATGGATGCTTCAGTTATTTTATTTTATCTTTTGTCTAAGAACTAGGACGGCTTATTATGATTATGTATGATTGTTACTAGCCGCATACACAAGGAATACAATATTATCTTAAAATAATCATGATCAACTAATGGTTCACATTGATATTATGTATTTTTGCTGTATATTTCCCGGGGGCTTTAGAAAAATGTTTTAACGAGTTGTCCTCATGTCTTTTGTGTCTTTTATTATCTTTTTGATGGTTTAGTTAATATAATTTTTTTTTTTTTTTCAATCTTTTTATTAGAATTTTTTTTTTTTTTTTAACTTGTTACAAGATATCAAATGACAATGGCACACAGTTATTGTACAACAGATAGATATTCAAGTCTTGAACAGGTACATAGTAAAGCAGGACAGAAAGTCAATTAGTATGTCCAAAATGATATATGCATCTGCACAACTTAGCCGTTTATTTATTGCCAGCGTGTCGGCCCGGAGGCCTAGCTCGATTAGCGGTCGCTGCGCTGGATCCTAACCCCCTGCCTGAAGCCCAGCGTGCGCAGGGGTCCAAAACCAAACATTGCTGAGCGCTAAGTCAGGTGGGGAGAAGGATGAGGGATAGGGGGGGGGGGGGGGGGGAGGACAACTGAGGTAGGGTGGCCTAAGACAATAAGGGAAGAGAAAGGTAAAGGAGATAAGGAAAAGAAAGAGGAAAGAGAAAGAAGAGAAGAGAGAGGAGCCAGGTCGTTGCTCATTGTAGCAAAGCGTTACACGCTTCCGGGTAGGCCTAGTCCACCCAAGGCTTCCATACTTTGATAAATTTAGCGTGCGAATCCCTCAGGATGCTAGTCAATTTCTCATTAATCAAGATGCCATTGAGCCTGTCCTTTACTGCCTGGAAAGGGATTCCCGGCTTCTTCCAGGAACTAGCAATCGTTAGCTTAGCTGCTAGCATAAGTTGGGTGAGTAGGGCATGCTGGGCTCTATTGACACCTTTCGGTTTCACCTGCAATAGTGCCACCCAGGGGTCCTGGCGTATGTGGGTTTGTAGAAGAGTACTCAGGAGACCAAAAACTCGTGACCAGAATCTCTTAAAGTGGACCAACACCCAGGATTTTGACTATCCTGGGTTTTGGTCCACTTCGGCGGGGCACCCCGATAGGGGGTGCCACGCTGTGTGAAACCCCCCAGAAACCCCCAAAAACTCACCTCTCCCCGCTCCCACGTGAACGCCGCAGCCAATCCCCGCCAACGTCCAGGCGGGGATCGGGAACGTCCAAGCCGCTTCCGCCGCCTCCCGCGCGTCACTCTCGGCACGCGCGCGCCCCCGCCGGCCATTCACAGAGGGCCGGCGCGGGCGCGCGCACGTCTGGAGGGGCGAGTGGGAGGCGGCGGCGGCGGATCAGGTAAGAGGTTTTTGGGGTTTCTGGGGGGTTTCACCCCGCGGGACATCCCGATCTCGGATGTCCCGCGGGGTGGGAGGTGATCGGCCCGGGAATCTTATAGATTTCCGGGCCGATCACCCCTGGGTGTTGGTCCTCTTTAACCTTCGGGCATTCCCACCATATATGCAGGACAGAACCTTCCACCGGACAACCTCTAAAACAGTGAGCGGGATAGCCGGGAACCGCCTTAGCTATGCGCGCGGGCACCAGGTACCACCTGGTGAGCATCTTGGATGCTGCCTCTAAGGTCGTGACATTGATAGAGCACCTATTTATTCCAGTCCATATCTCAATATAACTTTTTTATCTGGTTGAGTACCCCGGTTCTGTTCGGACTCCTTGGTTGGATTGTTCTTTAGCTTCCTCGGTGATGTGGGGCGACTCCTCACCACAAAGGGGCCCAGTGAGACTATGCAGCCCAAAGATCTGGAGTCGGCCCTGCCCGCTACCCTCTAACAGGGAGCGTGGCCGCGCCTGCCAGTCACAAAGGCATAGAAGGGATGTGGACGCTGCATGAGCATGTACCATTGGACCGGGGGAGAAGGTTAGTATAACGGGCGACCTGGGGGGTTTCACACAGTGGGGCATCCCAATTCTGGATGCCCCGGGGGGGAGAGAATCAAGTGAATCTAAAAGATACCAGGGCCGTCAGATGATGGCAAAGACCAGAGGACAATTGGCAGCCGCACTGGAGACAACAAGAAGGACTGGAACTTGCCCAAGGGCCCTGGAGATATTACCAAAGCTTTCTGCTAATTTCCAAAAAGACAGTCCAAAGTCCAGGCAATGGCCTTGATTCACAAAGAGTTGAAAAAAATTCTCATGGTAGTAAAAGATTCAATTCATGAGAAAAAAGCCTGAGAATGTCACTGTTACTGAATCACTAGATAAAGACAATGAAAGTCAATGGTACTTTGTACTACAGGTAAAAAGGGGTAAAAAGTTCAATACCTTTTTCAGGAGTAAAAAAGTGCCATTGACCAGGAGAGGAACACCACTCAAGAAGGTACATTTTTTGGTGTTACTCCCTCTATTCCTCCATCAAACCTGGTCCATTGCTAGGATGGTGCAGATGTCACAGTCCCTGTGGTGGTGTCCCTCTCCTCCAGCAGAGGGAGCAGTTTAGAAGAAATAGATCTGCAAGCTGATTCATTACTAGCGCCAGGTACCGGCAGATGAGCGTCCGTCTGTAGTGAGGCATTGAGAGCGACCGCTAGTAGTCGATGTGCTCGGCCATGGTTCGCTGTTTCAGAGCGTCTCAGTCGCTGTGCAGCATTGATAAATATATTGTGTGAGTCGCTATAATACCAGTACAGCGCTGCATGGGAGCGAATGGTAGCAACTGGTCAGTGCGACCGACTCAAACCATATTCATCAATAAAACAGCCTCACACAGCTCAGGTGCTTAAAACCGCGTCGTTGTCGCCCAGAGCGCCAGACGCTGTGTGACTAAAGTCTGTTTTTGAACACATATCCACCAGTAACAAAGTGAAAACACATGGAATGACATTGTTATAACACTGTGACATTAACACTTTAATACCAGACATGTAAGGACAATTCTGCATAAAAATATTATAAATCAAAAGTTTTCAAAAATGACATTTTCTAGCCCAGGAGAGGTCACACGATTTGATAATTAAAAAAAAACAAAACATAAAACCCTGTTTAAAGAAAATAAAAGTAACGTCCATTGAAATGTATGGGAGAGCGACAGGTAGCGTCAGGTAATAACTGGCACTCCTGAGTCTAGAGCGCCGGCGCTATACGCTGAGCCGCCTGTAATGTGACGTGTGACATGTGACGCTACATGGCGCTGTTAGAGGTGCTCACCAGATTCACTTTCATAATTGTGGTATTGCCTACAGCGCCCTGCGGTCACCGTTAGCTATCTGTCGTTACCTGTCGCTGACAGTCATTACCTGACGCTATGGCTTGACGAATAAACCCCCTGGACCTAAGGTGCACCCGCACCTGTATTCCGCGGTATGGTTTGTGAATTTCCATGCATGCCTGCATCTGGTGATTTAGACGATCATCACAAACGTGCAAGCATGTATGCATGCAAGTACTTGTGCACGTGCCTTTAAATGCTGTACAGGTGAGCTCCAGCACTAGTTACCTGTTGGTCATTCTTGCTTGATTCCTAGTATCCTGTACTGCAGGTCTTTGTTATGACCCGGTTTGATCTCAGACTATATAAACCGTTCCTTCACACTGAATAAGAGCCTATCTTCTATGTCCCCCCCGTACATAAAGATTGCCC
The DNA here is from genome assembly GCA_027917425.1 of Gastrophryne carolinensis. Lineage (NCBI taxonomy): Eukaryota > Metazoa > Chordata > Amphibia > Anura > Microhylidae > Gastrophryne > Gastrophryne carolinensis. Next base: position 6,182,065 of record CM051239.1, on the reverse strand, counting down.
ACATTAATCCAGACCTTCACCCTGAATAAGAGCCTATCTTCTATGTCCCCCCGTACATAAAGATTGCCCACATTAATCCGGACCTTCACCCTGCATAAGAGCCTATCTTGTATGTTTCCCTCCTGTACATACAGATTGCTCACATTAATCTGGACCTTCACCCTGAAAAAGAGCCTCTCTTAAATCCCCCCCCCCCCCGTACATACAGATTGCCCACATTATTGCGGACCCTCACCCTGAATAAGATCCTAACTTGTATGTTCCCCCCACATACATACAGATTGCCCACATTAATCCGAACCTTCACCCTGAAAAAGAGTCCATCTTGTATGTTTCCCCCCTGTACAAACAGATTGCTCACAATAATCTGGACCCTCACCCTGAATAAGAGCCTATCTTGTATGTCCCACCCCCCCCCTGTACAAACAGATTGCTCGCATTAATCCAGACCCTCACCCTGAATAAGAGCCTATCTTGTATGTTTCCCCACCCTGTACATACAGATTGGCCACATTAATCCGGACCCTCACCCTGAATAAGAGCCTATCTTGTATGTCCCCCCCCCCCCTGTACATACAGATTGGCCACATTAATCTGGACTTTCACCCTGAATAAGAGTCTTGTATGTCCCCCCCCCCCGTACATACAGATTGCTCACATTAATCCAGACCTTCACCCTGAATAAGAGCCTATATTGTATGTCCCCCCCCGTACATGCAGATTGCCCACATTAATCCAGACCTTCACCCTGAATAAGAGCCTATCTTGTATGTTTCCCCCCTATACATACAGATTGCCCACATTAATCCGGACCCTCACCCTGAATAAAAGCCTATCTTGTATGTATTCTATCTTGTATTGTATGTTTCTCCCCCTGTACATACAGATTGCTCACATTAATCCAGACCGTCGCCCTGAATAAGAGCCTATCTTATATGTCCCCCCCCCCCGTACATACAGATTGCTCACATTAAAAATCCTCCTACCTGCACCTACTGCATTTTCTGAGCCTAGGGGAATAATTTCTTTATGGGTTTGGACTTTTCATTAACTGATGCCAAAGGTCCGGTTTAAGAGATGCAATCTGATCAGCCAACCTACCTGAAAGTCACTTCCTGATCCATCTTGTAGATCCGGAAGGATTTCACCAGGATCCTCCCTGGGCAGTGTTGGACTGGGGCCAAAAATTATCCCGGGAGTTACCGGCCAGTACATTATTTTATCCGCACCCGGCCGTCCCATGACCGGCCAGTGGCATCTCTGCTGCTTCCTAGCCAGTCAACCTGGGTGCTCCAAGGCTGAGGCTAAATCATTTGGGGGAGAACATGGGCTGGGGTTGCTGAGTGAGGGGGATGAGTGGGGAAGGGGATGGGGGGCTAGGATTGGATGGGAGTGTTAGTAATGGTAGCAGCCTAGACTGCCCCAAAGCAAGGCGGCCCACTGGGCATTTGCCCGGGTCTCCCCATGGCAAGGCCGCCCCTGGGTGTAATAAGCACCAGCCCAACTGGTCACCCACAGAGGCTGTGGGACATCATGAATTGCTGTCTATCAAACCGGCATCATAAGCATAGCAGGACCTTCGTAAAGAGCTCTACACCCCATCTTGATCCTAACTGATCACAAGGCCTGGAATATCTTGGTCCTGGGCATTTGCCTGGGTCTCCCTATGGCCAGTCCATTAATGTCCATCAAATCGCTATCATAAGCATGGCAGTACCTTCTGGAAGAGGCTTTTCCCCCCGATCTTCATCCTAAATCATTACAAGGACCTGGAATATCTTGGTTCTGGGCATTTGTCTGGGTCTCCCAATGGCCAGTCAACCCCTGGGTGTAATAAGCACCAGCTCAACTGGTCACCCACAGAGGTTGTGGGTCATCGTGAATTACTGTCCATCAAAATTGGCATCATAGACATGGCAAGACCTTCTGGAAAGAGCTCTTTACTTGATCTTGATCCTAAACGATCACACGGACCTGGAATATCTTGGTTCTGGGCATTTGCCTTGGGTCTCTTATGGCCAGCCCACCACTGGGTGTAATAAGCACCAGCCCAACTGGTCACCCACAGAAGTGAGACCAACCAGGAATTCTCCAAGGTCTCCCTATGGCCACCCCGTCACTGGGTGTAATAAGCACCAGCCCAACTGGTCACCCACAGAGGTTGTGTGTCATAGTGTCCATCAAACCAGCATCATAAGCATGGCGTTACCTTCTGTAAAGAGCTCTTCACCCCTATCTTGATCCTAACCGATCACACGGACCTGGAATATCTTGGTTCTGGGCATTTGCCTTGGTCTCCCTATGGCCACTCCGCCCCTGGGTGTAATAAGCACCAGCTCAACTGGTCACCCACAGAAGTGAGACCAACCAGGAATTCTCCAAGGTCTACCTATAGCCACTCCACCCCTGACCATGGGACAGCATTTAATTTGTCTATTTCAATAGACTTTTTCTCCACAAAAGGCAAGATTGTCATACTTTAGGTCCTTTGTTCCAAAGTTCTTTGGACACATGATCGTCCTTTGGCAGGTCAACTTTAAGGCTCAGGAAACGTGAAACCCTTTAAATTCACATGGCTCCTGATGCCGCTACCTGTTCTAGATACCATAAAGTCACCTATGGATTCTTTTTATGGGATTGCCTTGATCCAAAGGTGGCGATACCATTTTGAAGGTTGTCCATTACTTCCACTTCCTTGTATTGAAAGCCTTGCAGTCTACTCCTACTTAGGCCCAGATTATTAAAGTGGACCAAAACCCAGCACGATTGGCCCGGGAATCTATAAGATTCCCTCCCCCCAGGACATCAAAATCGGGATGCCCCGCTGTGTGAAACCCCCCAGGTTGCCCCATTCACTCACCTTGCTTCCCGGTCCAACGGCACATGCTCGAACCGCGGCCGCATCCCAGCTATCCCTTTAGCAGGGCGTGTGCCCGCATCAGGCTCGGCTTGCTTTAGGACCATGGCAGCTCCACTGCTCCTGTGTACGACCAATCTGGCTCTCCAGCCATGGCTGCATCACTGCTTGCTTATGATCAGGCATGCTTTCCGACCATGGCTAATCCACTGCTCCGGTGTACAACCTGGCTTGTTCTTGGACCAAGGCAACTACACACACACACTCCACTTTACGACTCCATTTGCTCCCTGACTATGGATGCCACACTGCTTTTGTTTATGATCTAGTTTTTCTCCCCGAATATGGCAGCTCCACTGCATGACCCAACTTGCTTTCGGACCACGGCAGCTTCACTACTCCATTTTATGACCAGATTTGCATTTGGACTATGGCTATCACACTGTTCCTGTGTACGACCTGGCTTGCTCTCTGCAACGGCTGCTCCACTGCTCCTGTGTATGACCTGGTTTACTTACTGACCATGGATGCTCCACTCCTGTGTACAGTCTGGCTTACTCTCAGGCTACGGTTGCTCCACTGCTCATGTGGACAACCCGGTTTGATCTCGGGCAACGACTGCTTCACTACTTGTTTACGATCCAGCTTGCTTTCCAACTATGGATGCCACACTGCTCCTGTTTATGACCTCGTTTTCTCCCCGACTACGGCAGTTCCACTGCATAACCCAACTTGCTTTCGGACCACGGCAGCTCCACTACTCCAGTGTATGACCAGATTTGCTCTTGGACTATGGCTACCACACTGTTCCTGTGCACAACCTGGTTTCCTCGCTGACCACGGCTGCTCCAATGCTCCTGTGTATGACCTGGTTTACTTACTGACCATGGATGCTCCGCTCCTGTGTACGGTCTGGCTTACTCTCAGGCAACGGCTGCTCCACTGCTCCTGTGTACAACCCAGTTTGTTCTCGGGCAACGGCTGCTTCACTACTTTTTTAGATCCGGCTTGCTCTTTGACCATGGTTTCTGTGTACCACGGCAACTACACAGCTCCCCGACTATGGATGCCACACTGCTTCCGTTTATGACCAGGTTTTTCTCCCTGACTACGGCAGCTCCGCTGCATGACCCAACCTGCTCTCAGACCACGACTACTCCAATCTATGACCTGATTTGCTTCTGGACTATGGTTACCACACTGTTCCTGCGTTCGACCTGGTTTCCTCTCTGACCACAGCTGCTCCAATGCTCCTTTGTACGACCTGACTTGCTCCCTGCAACGGCTGCTCCACTGCTCCTGTGTATGACCCACTGATCACGGCTGCTCCAGTCCTGTGTACGATCTGGCTTACTCTCAGGCCACAGCTTCTCCACTGCTCATGTGTACAACCACGCTTGCTCTTAGACCACGGCTGCTCCACAGTGCCTGTGTATAACCCGGTTTGTTCTTGGGTCCACGGCTGCTTCACTACTTGTTTACGATCCAACTTGCTCTTTGACCATAGCTCCTGTGTACCACCTGGCTTGCTCTTGGACAAAGGCAACTACACACACGCTCCACTGTACGACTCTGTTTGCTCCCCGGCTACGGATGCCACACTGCTCCTGTTTACGACCTGGTTTGTTTCCCGAATACGGCAGCTCCACTGCATAACCCAACTTGCTCTCGGACCACAGCTACTCTACTAGTCCAGTGTATGACTATATTTGCTCTTGGAGTACCGCACTGTTCCTGTGTATGACCTGGTTTCCTCTCTGATTACAGCTGCTCCAATTCTCCTATGTACGACCTGGCTTGCTCTCGGCAATGGCTGCTACACTGCTCCTGTGTAAGACCTGGTTTACTTACTGACCACGGATGCTCCACTCCTGTGTATGATCTGGCTTACAGTTGCTCCACTGCTCCTGTGTACAACCCGGTTTGATCTCAGGTCCACAGCTGCTTCACTACTTGTTTACGATCCGGCTTGCTCTCTGACCATGGCTTCTGTGTCCCACCTGGTTTGCTCTTGGACCAAGGCAACTACACTGCTCCGCTGTACAACTTTGTTTGCTCCCCGACTATAGATTCCACACTGCTTCCGTTTATGACCAGGTTTTTCTCCCCGACTACGGCAGCTCCACTGCATGACCCAACATGCTCTCGGACCACGGCAGCTCCATTACTCCAATTTATGGCCAGATTTGCATTTGAACAAAGGCTACCACACTGTTCCTGTGCACGACCTGGCTTGCTCTCTGCAACGGCTGCTCCTATGTGCGACCTGGTTTACTTACTGACCATGGATGCTCCGCTCCTGTGTACGATCTGGCTTACTCTCAGGCCACGGCTGCTCCACTGATCCTCTGTACAACCTGGGTTCTCCTCAGGCCACGGCTGCTTCACTACTTGTTTATGATCTGGCTTGCTCTCTGACCATGGCTCCTGTGTACCACCTGGCTTGCTCTTGGACCAAGGCAACTGCACTGCTCCACTGTACGACTCCATTTGCTCCCCAACTATGGATGCCACACTGCTCTTGTTTATGACCTGGTTTTTCTCCCCGACTACGGCAGGGCCACTGCTCCTGATTATGACCCAATTTGCTCTCGGACCGCGGCTACTCCACTACAACCTGGTTTCCTCTCTGACCACGGCTGCTCCAATGCTATGTAAGACCTGGCTTGCTCTTAAAGCAGAACTTCATTCTGAATTAGAGTCTATCTTATTTGTTTCCCACACCCTGTACATACAGATTGCTCACATTAAAAATCATCCTACCTGCATCTACTGCATGTTATGAGCCCTTAAACATTCAAGATGGTGGCTCATGGGACATCAGGCAGCCTGCAAACAGGAAGTGCCTTCTGACTGTGTCTCTCTCCATTCTGGGATTGCTGTCCGTTTTGTGACCCCAGCTCTGCTCTGTCTGAGCAAAGCACAGCTATAACCCCGCCCCCTGTACTTTATCCCACTCTCCTCTGCTGATGCTTCTGAGTCAAGATGGCGGCGCCCGTATCCTAAAGTCCTGAACAGAGTTGCAGCCCAGTGAGGGAAAGAATAAGTGACTAAAAACTTAAACTATATTAATTTTATATGCTTGTTTTTTAAGGGTTTGGGCTTTTCAATAAATCATGGTGAAGGTCCGGTTTAACAACGGCTGCTCCACTGTTCCTGTGTATGACCTGGTTTGCTCTCAGGCCACGGCTGCTCCACTGCTCCCGTGTAATACCCTTCTCGCCTTCTGACACGTCCTGTGTACGTACGGCCTTGAACAGTCGTATCGTTATCCGATCATCCGTCTCCTCTTTACAGATCTGATCCCGGTCGGTCCTGTCTCACACGATTCTGGCAAAACCCATTTTCTGTTGCCTGACCTCTGCAGCCCAGCCTGTCCTAGGTAGTTTCTAAACCTATCTACATTGGTATAATGGCCACCCACCTCTGCAAAAACAACGAAGGTCAGATGTTTTAAAAGGTTTATTATAATTCTTGTATAACCAAGTGGTTCATTAAGTCATTCCAGCAAAATCCTAAAATAGACGGCAGAGTAATCTGCTACTGCCGTAACTAAAAGATATATACATGAACATTATATGCATCGGCTCTCGGTGTCTTCTGGCCTTCAGCTACACAAGACAATGGCGGTGACGGCAAACCTAGAACTGGAATGAGAGGCTGCCACAAGCAGAGACACATGAACGGCAATTAAAATCATAATGATGATAGTTAAGGAATGAGAATGTGTGTTTGGAACTTGGTTTGTAAACCCAGAAAATAGGGAATTTAGTACTCACCGTATAGTTTTTTTTTCGTGAAGTCACATGGAAGAGACGGGCCAATTTGGAACACTGTCTGCCAGACCTTCTCAACTTCCAAGACTATATCCCGTGAAGAACAGAAGACACAGACAGTTTTCAACAGGAGAGGAGCCTCGTCTTCCATTGGACTTCAAGAAAGGGACCTAAGGCAAGTACTACATTTACTTTCTCTTTGTTATCACACTGAGGATGTGGCCTCTTCTTCAGTGTTGGGACATCCCAAGGTTGTAAGAATGAGGGAGGGCATCCCATTAATATATAAGCAGAATAACCTGATTGGTAACTGAACTCTTAAGAGAATTTTATTAATATTATCAATCATCGTCCAGGCAACTAAAAGATGAAAAATACAATTCTGTGATTATTCACCTGTAGAATTGTTTTTAAGGGTATCCAGCACGCGTTGCTTCATCTTAATTCTTCACTATTGGGTAATCCGCCACCAGGTGGCACAGTCGACTGCAAAAAGACTTGTGGCTCCTCCCGGCCCATAAATGGCAGGAAATTACCCTTAATACCCAGTGTTGAAAGCAGTAATGTAAAAAGCCGGGAGGCAAAGACCATGTTAATGAAAACACAGCCCCACTAAGAACTCTCTCAAGAAAATCACCATAACAAGGCAAAAAGAGGATAACAACAACAAGGGTAGGATAAAGCAACCCGTGCTGGATACCCATAAAAACAATTCTACAGGTGAATGATCACAGAATTGTATTTTTCTAGGTATCCAGCACGGATTGCTTCATCTTAATTCTTCTATTGGGACATCCAAAAGCAGTGTTCAAGAAGAAGGGTGGGATCCCCAGTGAGCAACAACAGGTAGTTCAAGCCACTACCGCCTGAAGCACTTTGCGACCAAAAACAGCATCAGCTGAGGCCCTAACGTCAACCTTGTAAAAACTTAGAAAAGGTATGAACAGAAGACCAAGTAGCAGCCTTACAAACCTGTTCAACTGAAGCCTGATGCTGAAAAGCCCAAGAGGCACCAATAGCACTAGTGGAGTGAGCCGTGACGAGAAAAGGCGGTTCCTTCCCCTTGGCAGAATACGCTCGCACCACCGCCTGTCTGATCCACTTGCTGATAGTGGACTTGGCGGGAGGCAAACCCTTCCTAGGACCGGCAGGGAGAACAAACTGAGCGTCCGACTTCCGAAAAGACTCAACCAAATAGTACTTAAGCGCCCTGACCACATCCAGAGAATGAAGATTCCGTTCCTTAGAATTAGAAGGGGCAGGACACAAGGAAGGCAAAACAATGTCCTCATTGAGATGAAAAGCAGAGACAACCTTGGGCAAGAATTCCAACTTAAGACGGAACACCACCTTATCCTGATGCCACTCAAAATAAGGAGGCTTCATAGAAAGAGCCGCTAGCTCAGAGACACGACGCACCGAGGTGATAGCTACCAAAAAGACCACCTTCAGAGTCAGAATAGATAGTGTAGCATCACACAAGGGCTCAAAAGGAGGACCCTGGAGAACAGAAAGCACTAAGTTCAAATCCCACACCGGTAACAAAGGCTTACGCGGTGGACGTACATGGGTAACTCCATGGAAAAAAGTCTTAATAAGCCTATGATTGGCGAAAGATCTTTGGAAAAAAATTGCCAAGGCCGAAACCTGTCCTTTGAGGGAACTCCGTTGCAAGCCCGACTCTAGGCCATGTTGTAGAAACTCCAGAATCCTGGAGATGGAAAAGGTGCGACAAGGAAGAGACTTACACTCACACCAGGCAATGTAAGCGTGCCAGACCCTGTAATAAATCATAAAAGAGGATTTCTTCCGAGCCTGAATCATGGTACCGACGACCGAGGCCGGCAGCCCTTTATCCATCAGGATGGAGGTTTCAGCAGCCAAGTCGTCAAAGCCAGCGTTTGTAAATTGGGATGGCGCAGCTGTCCCTGAGTGAGAAGCTTTGGATCTTCAGGCATGACGAAGTGATCCACTGCTATCTGGACGACGTCTGCGAACCATACTCTTCTCGGCCAGCGGGGGTCCCCCCTCCTGGGCTATTTTGCGCAGCACACGACCCAGCAGAGGGAAGGGAGGAAAAGCATAGAGAAGTCGAAACTCCATCCAAGGAATTGCTAGCACGTCCATGGCAAAGGCTAGAGGATCTCTTGACAGAGACGAATTTTGGGATCTTGTGATTGTGACGGGACACAAACAGGTCCACGTCCGGCTGACCCCAGCGGAGACACAGGGCTTGAAAGATCTTGCTGCTGAGAGACTATTCCCCCAGACGAGAGGTCCCCCTGCTCAGGGAGTCCACCTCCTGGTTCTCCACCCCGGGGATGTAAACCGCCGAGATGCATGGAACATTCTCCTCTGCCCAAGACAGGATCAGGGACACCTCCTTGAGGGCTCGTTTGCTCCGAGTCCCGCCCGGATGATTGGCGACCGCCGTCTGATTGTCTGAGCGGACCTGGACCGCACGACCCCGTAGATGGGGGTCAAATCAAACAGGACCAACCAGATCGCTCTCAGTTCCAGGAGATTGATAGGCACGTGAGCCTCCTGAGGGCCCCACTGGCCCTGGAACTTCAGCGATTGCCAGAACCCTCCCCAACCGGTCAGACTGGCGTCCGTGGTGACAATCTCCCAGCATGGAGGTAGAAAGGACCTGCCCACTAGAAGATTCCTCGAATCCAACCACCACGAGAGGCACTGTCTGGCCAGGGGGGACAGAGTGAATTCCTGCTCCAGGGACTCCTGTGTCCGATCCCAAACGGACAAGAGATTCAACTGAAGAGGTCTCATGTGGAACTGGGCGAAGGGTACAGCCTGGAAGCAAGACACCATGAGACCCACCAACTGCATCCCCAGACGGATGGAGGGATGTGGATGCGACAACAAGGCCTGCACCTGCGTCTGAAGCCCCTCCACTTTCTGCTGAGGAAGGAACACCTTCACTTGAGACGTATCAAACGTCATGCCCAGGAAGGACCTCACCAATGACTGAGTGATTGAAGACTTGGGATAATTGATCACCCAACCGAAAGCCTCAAGAGTGGACAAGACCTTCTGAGTATCGCTCTTGGCCTGATGAATAGATCGAGCAGCAATCAGCAAATCGTCCAGGTAAGGCAGAATGCGAATGCCCTGGCCCCTCAGGAGGGCCATGACACCCTTGGTGAACACCCGAGGAGCCGACGAGATACCAAAAAGCAAGGCCACACACTGGTCGTGTTGGTCCTCCAAGGCGAACCTCAGGAACTTCTGATGTCCCTGGAAGATAGGAACGTGCAGATAGGCATCCTTGATGTCCACCGTGGTCATGAAATCGCCGGACCGAAGGGAGCTCACGGCCGACCGTAAGGTCTCCATGCGGAAGTGTTTGAACCTGACAAGTCTGTTGAGACCCTTCAGGTCCAAGATGGGCCTCAGAGAGCCGTCTTTCTTGGGCACCATGAAAAGATTGGAGTAGAACCCCCGACCTTGTTCCTGAAGAGGCACCGGGCAAATCACTCCGGAGGACAAAAGACGCTGGACAGCCAACCTCAGGCCCTGTGCCGTCACAGGTTTTTGGGAAATCCGGGACCGAAGAAACCTTGGGGGCGGCCAAGCTGCAAGCTCTATCTTGTAGCGGGAGGATACCACCTCCTGAATCCACCGGTCCGAGACGTGTTGTCTCCAGACGTTAGCAAAGAGCAGAAGCCGTCCCCCCCACCCGGATGGGATGGGGAGCCGCGTCCCCCTCGGAAGGGACGAAAGGAAGAAGACCCCCGAAAGGGCCGCGAATGCTTCCGGCGCTGGGGAAGCTGACCATCCTTGGCCAAGTGATCAAGACACTCCCCAAAGAGTCCCAGGAAAGGGAGTCCAGTGAGAGACTTCTTGGCAGCAGTATCGGCCGCCCACTGCCGCAGCCAAATAGACCGGCGGAGAGCAACCAGCAACCACCAGAGTCGAAGCCCTACCGCCAAGCTGGACGGCATCGTCCATGGCTGAGAGCACAAATGCAATAAAGTCAGCACAAGCCAAAAGTTCCTTATACTCATCCGCTTGCTTGTGGGAACGAGTAGCCTCAACAAGGCGCTTGACCTTTTTAATGGCAATGGAGACAATGGCCACGGCGCACACAGGACGCAGACCAGCCCCCACAAAGGTGAAGGCATGGCAAGCAAGTTGGTCCATGCGCCGATCAGCATTATCACGTAAAGTAGTAGTGTCCGGAGACGGCATCACAGAAGTATTGGAGAGCCCCAGGACAGGGGCGTCCACCCCCGGGGGACAAGACCAAAGCCGGAACAATTCCTCTGAAAAGGGGTACCGCCTGTCCAGCCCCTTGGGCATGAGGGCAGTTTATTAGGCCTTTCCCATTCCTTAAACACCATCTTGGAGAAATGTCCCTGCTCCGGGAACACCCGGCGCTGTCTATCAGGACGGAAAAAATCTCCCCCTGCTTCTTTTTAGCCGCCTTAGGGGGAACAAGGTGTAAGGTTTCAAACTGTGGACAATAATCTATTCGTATCGTCGGGGAGCCACATGTCCTCATCCAAGGAAGATCCAGGAACACTGTCAATGTCACCCGGACGGTCCCGGAGGAGCCGGAATCATGGAACAACTCACCCTCCTCCATGGAGTCACGGCCGCCAAGAGCCTCATAGGTGTCATCATCATCCGCAAGGAGAGAGTAGGCTGGTTCCAAATGCCGCTTCTTACTGGAAGCCTTACCGACTGTCTGGCGCGCCAAATGCCTTTCAAGACTGGCCACTCGTAACGCCAGGTCTGAATGGGACCCCTGGCTGACCTCCCCCTCACTGGGGGCTAAATGTAGACGCGGGGGTGTCGGCGAAGCCGCAGGTAAAATGGGACTGGGAAGTGGGACGCTAGGCCCATCCTGTTCCGCAATAACGCTCTGGGCACAGGGGACACAAACCGCGCTGCGGCCGCTCAAAGGGGATATACCACACACAAGACACAGCGGAGCCCCGAGGGGCCCCCAAGCTCGCTATCCTCAGAAGCCTCCATATGGTGATTAAGCAAACGGTGCGCCAAGGTAACAGGCGCTGATGGCCCAGACCCGGGATTCCCCACAGCCAATGTAAGGTGGACGGGGGGGGGGGGGGGGGAGGGGGAAGGACCGAGAGAAACTACAAGTAATGAGGGACCCGCCTGGAAGACACAATAGGGACAGAAGTTGAGCATCCCACAGTACATGCACAAGAAAAAATAATGAAGTCAAGAGGAGGATCGGACTCATGCACCGGGTGCAGGCCAGGGACTCCTGTGACCAGCGCAGCAGGATAGAATGATCCTCAGTGCAGCGGCGGAGCAGCAGACCTCACTCCAGGCCAGAAGCGCGTTCCAGGCTGAGCACGCACCTGGAGCTCCGGGACCCCAGCAGAGAGCACGCATCCCGCAAGATGGCGCCAGGCGAGGAGACCGTAAGGTACGCGGATCACGTCATCGCACGACTCCGCCCCCCGGCAGCGAGCGAAAACCTCCGGCCACCCGAGCACAGGAAATAGCGCCCGGAGAAAAGGTAGAAGAGGGGCTCCCCCCTACTTTGCCCCCTGCCGCACGGTGCAGGCAGCGCACGCGACGGTGGAAACAAAACCGCCAATCAGCGGAGCCGGCCGGGAGAGAAGCGAGGGCGCCGCAGGACGCATAGAGGGAAGAGAAGGGGGAATCAGCCAGCAGGAGGCCAAAGAGACACCAGTAGAACCAAGCACCACAAACAGAATACAGTGAACACATAACACAAATCAGCAGCACATGAATAAAAACCAGGCAAGAGGGTCCTCAGGTGGTTTCTCCCCCCCCCCAAAAGGCTCACCCTAGCCTTTGGCCGGCTACCCTTTGGGTACAGGGTCTGCGGCCCAGAGCGTAGCTCTGTGAGCACCTGACCCCAGGTGCTCCCCTACATTCACCTGAACCTTCAGCCGGGGCTGGGAGGCAGAATGGGCCTGGAACAGGTGGGAATAGGCCTGCCTGGCCGACGGGCTTGGGATGAACCACTCGCCTGCGAAAATCCAGAGAGTCATCCTCTGTCTTCGCAGCCAGGACTGCAAAGAAACAATGGGTATTATGGGTAATTTCCTGCCTTTTATGGCCCGGGAGGAGCCACGAGTCTTTTTGCAGTCGGCTGCGCCACCTGGTGGCAGACTACCCAATAGTGAAGAATTAAGATGAAGCAACCCGTGCTGGATACCTAGAAAATTAAGATAGCCCTGATTATGCCAGTGCTCACCATTTCCTTTAAACAATGCCCCAAAGCGTTAGAACCTTCCTTTTATTTTCTGCTTGTAGTACTAATGTCCACTCTCCAGGACTTGTGGTCACTGCATCAGCATAAGCACAGTGTATTAAACCGCTCTTATGCTAATGCGAGGCACATTCACAAAACGAGGAGTTCCGCTGGTGGTACACAAGGAAAAGTGAGGAGGGCATTAAGCACGACAGGTAAGCAGCTCCCCGCCATGCACAGGTCAGTGCCTCGCCCCCCCCCCCCCCCCCCCCCCCAAGGAGCATTAATTTAGGCTCTACAGAGAGACACTTATACTCTGCAAATGAATTATTGGGACAATGGGCGGGAGGGGGGTTTGGTGTCTGCTGGCCCCCCAATGTAATAGTTCTTAACCTATCACATATGCTTCTATGGGACATCCCTAACCCATCACATATGCTTCTACGGGATCATCCCTAACCCATCACATATGCTTCTATGGGACCAATCCTAACCTATCAAATATGGTTCTATTGGACCATCACTAACTTATCACATATGCTTCTATGGGACCAACTGCAACCTATCACATATGCTTCTATGGGACCAACCCCAACTATCACATATGCTGCTATGGGACATCCCTAACCTACCAAATACGCCTCTATGGGACCAACCACCAACTATCAAATATGCTTTCATGGGACCATCCCTAAACGATCACATGTGTTTCTATGGGATCAACCCTAACCTATCAAATATGCTTATATGGGACCAACCCTAATCCATCGCATATGCTTATATTGGACATCCCTAGCCCACAACATATGCTTCTATGGGACCATCCCTAACCTATCACATATGCTTTCATGGGACAAATTGCAAAATGACTTGGCAAAAACCATTTTGGTGGCTTCACAAGTGCCGGCCTCATGCACTAACATACAGTGGTGAAAATAAGCATTTGATACAATGGTGATTTCGCAAGGTTTCGCACCTACAAGGAATGGAGAGGTTGGTATTTTTTTTTTTAAATCATAGTTATACTTCAACTGTGAGTAACAGACTCTCTAAAAAAAATACAGAAAATCACATTGTACGATGTAAACATTTTGGGGAATGTATTGCATTCCGAGAGAGAATTCTGTCTCTCAGACCTGTTAGTTACTGTTTAAGAAGCCCTTCTACTCGGCACTCATTACCTGTGTTAATCGCACCTTGTTACCTGTATAAGAAAACGCTGTCCACACTTATTTAATCACACTCCAAACTCTCTCCCCATGGCCAAGACCAAAGAGCTGTCTAAGGAGACCAGGGACACAATGGTAGACCTGCACAGGGCCAGGACAATAGGCAAGCAGCTCGGTGACAAGGCAATAAGTATTGGTGCAATTGTTAGAAAATGGAAGCAACAAAAGATGATAGTCTTCCTCAGTCTGAAGCATCATGCAAGATCTCGCCTCTTGGGGTGAGGAGGATTCTAAAAAAAGAGTAAGGATTCAGCCCAGAACTACACGGAAGGATCTGGCCAATGTCCTGAAGAGAGCTGGGACCACAGTCTCAAAGATTACCGTTAGTAACACACTATGCCGCCATGGATTAAAATTCTGCAGCACACACAAGGTCCCCCTGCTCCTGCCAGCATGTGTCCAGGCCCATTTGAAGTTAACCAGTGACCATGTGATCCAGAGGAGGCATGGGAGAAGGTCATGTGGTCAGATGAGACCATAGTAGAACTTTTTGATGTCAATTCCACTCGCCGTGTTGGTAGGAAGAAGAATTCAACTGCAAAAACACAGTCCCAACCATGAAGCTTGGGAGTGGAAACCTCTTACTTTGGGGGTGCTTTTCTGCAAAAGGGACTGGACCACTGCACCTTATTGAAGGGAGGATGGCTGGGCCACGATTAAAAGATTTTGACCAACGTGGGTCCACCTATTGAGAGATTTTGGCCAACGTGGGGCCCCAGTATTAAAAGATTTTGCCCACCATGGTGCCACATATTAAGAGATTTTGGCCAATATGGGGCCACGAATCAAGAGCTTTTGGCCAATGTGGGGCCCCTTATTAAAAGATTTTGGCCAACGCGGGGCCACGTATTAAGATATTTCTGCCAATGTGGTGCCACGTATTGATATTGTTGCCAACGTGGTGCCACGTATTGATATTGTTGCCAACGTGGTGCCACGTATTGATATTGTTGCCAACGTGGTGCCATGTATTAAGATATTGTTGCCAACGTGGTGCCATGTATTAAGATATTGTTGCCAAAGTGGTGCCACATATCAAGAGATTTTGGCCAACATGGGGCCACGTATCAAGAGATTTTGGTCAACGTGGGGCTACGTATCAAGAGATTTTTTGCCAACGTGGTGCCACGTAATAAGAGATTTTGGCCAACGTGTGGCCGCGTATCAAGAGATTTTGGGCAAGTAGGGCCACGTATCAAGAGATTTTGGCCAACAACCTCCTTCCCTCAGCACTGAAGAAGTGGCTCTGTAGGAAGCATTTTCAGGTCCTGGGGCGGCCTAGCCAGTCTCCAGACCTGAACCCAATTAGAAAATCTTTGGAGAGAGCTGAAAATCGATGTTGCCCAGCATGGGGCCACATATTTAGAGATTTGGCCCACGTGGGGCCACATATCAAGAAAATTTATCCAACATGGTGCCGCGTATTAAGAGATTTTGGGCAACGTGGGGCCGCGTGTCAGGAGATTTTGGCCAACATGGGGCCCTGTATCAAGAGATTTTGGCCAACGTGGTGCCACGTATCGAGATTTTGGCCAACGTGGTGCCACGTATCAAGAGATTTTGGCCAACGTGGTGCCATGTATCAAGAGATTTTGGCCAACGTGGTGCCACGTATTAAGAGATTTTCCCCACGTGGTGCCACGTATGAAGAGATTTTGGCCAACGTGGTGCCACGTTTGAAGAGATTTTGGCCAACGTGATGACACGTATGACGAGATTTTGGCCAACATGGGGCCCCGTATTAAAAGAGTTTGGCCAACGTGGTGCCACGTATTAAGAGATTTTGGCATTGAAGATGGGCCGTGGTTGGGTCCTCCAGCATGGAGGGAGTTGAAAATCAACGTTGCCCAGCGATAGCCCCGAAACCTAAAAGATCTGGAGAAGACCTGTATGGAGGAGTGGGCCAAAATCCCTGCTGCAGGCTGTGCAAACTTGGTCAAGAACTACAGAAATTGCAAACAAAGGTTTCTGTACCAAATACTAAAGCAGAACAAAACCCACGATGGCCCCACTGTGTGACACCGCAGGACTCGCCTGCGATGTAAACATTTGGCGGCTGCATCCCCGCATCTTTGGGCTGTGACCACTCTCCCGCCCCCAGCCATTCAAATAGGTGGGTAACGCGAACGCATCCCGCCACCGCTCTCGCTCCAATTGTCGTAAACAGAGGCATTTGCCAAAAACTTTAATATGCACTGCAGGCTGCTCTGATTGGCTGAGAATCTATGCATGCGCCGCTGGAACGGGAAGAGGCGAGTTGAACCAGGCAATGGGGGTTTCACACAGTGGGGTATGCCATTTGACCCTGGGGCTAATAACAAAACCCCAAATCCTGGCTTTTTTTTTTATTCTTATTATTATTTATTCTTATTTCATATAATAAAATGCAAATGATTTAAAAAATCATACAATGCGATCCTCAGGATTATTATTTAGTTTTGTCTCTCACAATTGAAGTGTAACTATGGTAACAACTGCACAACTCTCCATTCCTAGTTAGAAAAATCGCTGATGTCGAATACTTATTTTGCTCACTGTATTAAAGAGGAACTCTAAGCTTTTTGTAACCCCGCCACGCCCTCCCGCCGGATATTAAAATAAAAACTCCTCTCCTGATGGCCATAATCCTCGCACGATTCCGGCGTGGTGGGACTCTGAATGGCAGCCGTGGACCTGAGCGACAGTTGGGCTTAAACCTGACCAATACCCCTTTTTTCATGGGTGTTGGTCCCGCTGACGGCAAATAAAAATAAGCTCAGAAGAGCATCCAGAATGCTGGTCATTCAGTTAAAGTGGACCAAAACCCAGGATTTGGTTCTTTCCCCCGATCGGGGGTGCCCCGCTGTGTGAAACCCCCCAGATCGCCAATGCCAACTCACCTCTTCCCGGTCCTACGGCGCCGTCCCACTCGTCCAATCCGCGCACTTGGGGGCTGCTGACATCATGTCGTCTAAGGCCAGCGGCTGCGAGCGCGCTGGCGGCCGAATCCCCCGCTTCCCTTTAACGGGGAGCATGCCCGCGCTGGCCATTCACAAATGCCTGGTGGGCGGGCACGCGTCCTGCTAGAGGGATAGCGGGGATGCAGCCGCGGCATTCTCTCCTAGACGGCTGCGCCCAGGACCCAAGGTTACCTATAGACTGGACATCCTCTTCAAAGTGGTCACAACCCACAGAGATCGGCCCAGGAACCTATACGTTTCCTGGGCCAATTGATCCCCTCTCCCCTGGCATCTAGAATCGGGATGCCCCGCTGTGTGAAACCCATCAGGTCGGCCATAAACTGACCACCGTTCCCGGTCCAAAGGCGCATGCGCTAGCAGCGGCTGCATCCCCTCTCGCAGTGCGCATGCCAGGCATTTCTAATTGGCTGGTGCGGACACGCTCCCTGTTTGAGGGTAGCGGGGGATGCGGCTGCCAGCGCACTCGGATCAACTCGTATTAGAAAAGCTCCTGGACAAAGGGGTGGGAGCATATCCGAGTGCGCTGATTGGATGAGTGGCCGTGCATGCGTCGCAGGACAAGGAAGAGGTGAGTTTGTCTGGGCGACCTGGGGGGCTTCACACCGCGGGGAACCCCCGATCAGGGTGCAAGGATACCCTCTCACGCATGCGCCGCTGGACCGGGAAAGAAGGTGAGTATACCTGGCGACCTGGGGGTTTCACACAGCGGGGCATCCCGATTTTGGATGCCCCGGAGGGAGGGAATCAATCGGCTTGGGAATCATAGATTCCTCGGCCGATCTCCGTGGGTTTTGGTCCAATTTAAAGAGGAAGTCCAGTCTCTAGATAACCCTGGGTCCTGGACGCAGCCACCTTGGAGACATTGCACAGAGTGGCGGGTCTGTCGTCCAATCCCGCGCAGCAGTGTGAGTGCACTGGTCATTCAGTTAAACCAAACTGTTTTTTTTATTCTAACAGTTGTTGAAGAATTTCGAGACAAGAAAAGTAAATCTCACGTGTGCACACAAGGCTTTCGAACTATTGGGAAGCTGTTAAAAAAAGGCACTTTGAGAATAGGGATCCAATTCAACATCGACAAAACTTTGTGTAGAAAAAAAAAATACAAAGAAAAAAAAAAAGCTATTTTAATAATAAAGAGAGAGAGAGTCCAACTCACAGCTTTCGGAGTAGAAAAACATTACAAATTCAAAGAGCATAAAAGCAGGTTATAATGCAAACCGAGAGTATTTTTTGTTTTTTACAGCCTTATAATAATTAAAAACATAATAAAAAGCGGTGCCTAAGCCAAAATGCCAGCGGGTGTATAAGCAGCAATGCATAGCCTCCCCTCCCCTCCCCCCACCTCAAAAAATGTCTACACCGGAGAATGCCACCGCAACAGCGCAGCAGAGGTGCCGTGCGATGCTATTGGTTGTCAGAACTACAAACGCATCACAGGTTCCCTTTTCCCGGGAGGTTAGTGGTCAGAACCCATCAAGAGGAAAAAAAAATAAAAAAAAAAAAGCAAAAAACACAAGTCCCCCGTTTTTGCAAATCGTTATCGACCCAGTTACAAAAAGAAGGCGGCTGAGAGTGCTACATTGTTCTATCAGCTCCCTAGTAAGGTTCCAATTTAAAGTGGATCAAAACTTTCACTATCCGGGGTTTTGTTCTGGCGCCCCTGAGGCCACTCTGGTTTGGGATGCTACGCTGTGTGAAACCCTCATCCGGATCGTCTGCTGTTCTTACCTGGGCGCTGCTCCCGTCCAATCAGATTCTCCGCCCGTGCGTCTGGAGAAGCTGAATGGAATCCCATTGGCGGCTCCACTCGCATTTGGCTGTTTGCGCCATTAAAGTGGACCAAAACCCAGGATAGTCAAAAGTTTTGACTATCCCAGGTTTTGCTCCTTTCACCTAGCGGGCACGCGCACTGCTAGAGGGAAGCAGAGGATGCGGCTGTCAGAGCCGCTGCTCTTAGACACACCATCGGACCGGGAAGAGGTGAGTTGGTTGCGGCGACTTGGGGGGGTTACACACTGCGGGGCACCCCCCCCATCAGGGTGCCCCCGGGGAAAGGACCAAAACCCAGGATAATCCAAATCTCCAGAAAAGGATGCGAGCGATGCCGCCATCTGCCACGGGCTCTAGGAAAAGTAACAGCAGCAGGCGATTCAGGGAGTTTCACACAGCGGGGCATCCCAAAGCGACATGTCCCGGAGGACAGACCAAAACCTGGGATAGCGTTCCACTTTAAGCCGCTCAGTCACCTATCGAGTCCATATGTCACAATTTTTTCAGAAGAAACAAAAAAAAGGAATATTTGGCAATTTTTCGAGGGCCATTTTCCTGGGCATCCCCTCATTTCGTGTTAAAAGCAAGAAGCGGCCGTTCCTCGCGCTTCTGCCAAGGGCTCTTCTTGTTCTCGCCCTGGTCGTCGGAGCCGTCGTCGTGGATGGAATACTCGCGTTCGGGGCTGTTTAATGGCACGGGTGAGGAATCTTCAGTTCGTTTTACGGGTTCTTCCTGAAGGCTGGGCAACTGACCGCCTCCTCCGCCACCGCTCCTCCTCGCCGCCACCGGTGGTGGTGGTGGTGGATCGCCGAACGCCCGGCTCTCCTCTGGGCTGCACGTGGCCGTGCCGCATTCGCTTCCGCTCTGGTACACGTCGTCCAGGTAAACCAGCTGAGTAAAGGCCGGGGCATCGGAGATCTGCTCAGCTTGCCGGTGCTCCATCAAGGTCGGGTGTTGCTGCTGATGCAAGAGGGCAAACTTCTCGCCTCGCCCTTTACGGCTCGATTTCGGCTCATTCATGTCGACGCCGGAATCCAAGCTGGCGTCGTTGCTGCTGCCGCCGTTTTTACCCGCTCTCTGCAGATCGATGTACGAATGTCTAATGTGCGTGTTGGTCCGGCCGTCTAGAGACACGAACCAGGCGCGGGGATGGGGTAGGGGCCGGCCGCCGAGCTCCAGCAGAGCCTTCTCCGTCAAGAGCTGCATCTCGCCGCTGAGCTGGGCGATGGCTGCGTCGTTGAGGGAGGCGGGGATGGACACCGATTCGGACATCACTGGTTTTTGCCCGCTCCACTCTACGCCTTCGCCGTCTTGTAAATGCTGCTGGGACGCTGCTTGGGAAGCCAGCTGCGAGGACTGGCTCTGGCCGTGAGATTTGGAAAGCTCCGCTTTGAGCTGCTCCAGCTCATACTGCTGCTGGGCCGATACGATGAGAGGCTGGCCGGCGAAGGGGTGCTCCGCCGGCAGCTTCATGTAGTGCGCCGGAATGACCAACGTGGGCAAGACGTTTCGGTAAAGGGCGTCGTTGACTTGATCCACCGAGTTGTAGCATATGAGCTGGCCTGAATGGGGGAAGGAGGTCGGCCTCTCAAGGTGGTCGACGGACCTGGACATCATACATTCGTTAGGCCGTCGCTCGGCGACCTGCTCGGCGTCGGGAGCGGAAGGCACGGGGTGACTTTGTTCCTGAAGGTTCGGCTTGCTCCCCGATGAAACGCGATCTTTGCTGTCGAACGGAGGCGGGCAGATCACGGAGTTGTAGCTCCGCCGGTACTCGTCTTTCATGTCGGAGATTTCGGCCGACTTCCTGGGTCTGAACAGAAACTGATCCAGGGATTTGTTGTACACCTGCCTTAAGGTCCCGCTCGGGGTCAGGTTATCCAGCGACATTTGGCTCTTGTCGTCCTGGTGCGAGAGGAGTTCTTCCCTGGAGCTGAAGTCCCTTGAGGTATTATAGGAAGGCTTGAGCATGGGCGTGTTAATGTCCGCCTCGCCGCTAGAGGACGTCATCTCCATGTGGATCGGGCTGATTAAGTTGATGTGGGACATGGAGGTGGCCTGGTCCCTCTTGGACGAGTCCAAAGCAGAGGTCAGGTGACGCTTGCGGTGAGTCGTACGAGGCTTTAAACATTTCCTCCTAAGAAAGATAGATCACAATTATTCCACCAAAAAAAAAAAAAAAAAACTTTAAGAGGAACTCCTCCCCCAGGTTTCCCCGTTGTGCATCGCCCCATTGTGCAACGGGGGTGCCCGGATACCCAACTCTTTAGCGATCCTTTCTACGGAGCTCGCCGTCATGTGGGATGTGCAACCCGAAGAGCTAAGTATCCAGACGGCCCAGTTCTTTAGTTTGGCACCGACCCCGTTGTGCATCGTCAGTGCAAAAAGAAAGAGTGGGGGTCCCCGGAAACTCAACTCTTAATGATCCTTCTACGGAGCAGCCTATCGGCTCGCACGGCTGTTGGCTGCACAGTAATGTGCTAGGCCGCACCGATAGGCTGCTCGCTGTCATGTCGGACTCGCAACCCAAAGAGCTGAGCACCCGAGTGGCCCAGTTCTTTCGTTTTGCACCAGGCCCCGTTGTGCATCGTCAGCACAAAAAGAAAGAGTGGGGGTCCCCGGAAACTCAGCTCTTTAGCGAACCCTCTACGGAGCAGCCCATAGGCTGCTCGCTGTCATGTGGGACAGGCAACCCGAAGAGCTGAGCATCCGGGCGGCCCAGTTCTCTCATTTGGCACCGGCCCCGTTGTGCAATGGGGGTGTCCAGATACTCGGCTCTTTTGCGATCCTTCTACGAAGCAGCCTATCGGCTTCGTTTGTCTCTGGCCCCGTTGTGCATCGCCCTGTTGTGCAATGGGGGTGCCCGGATACTCAGCTCTTTAGCGATCCTTATATGAAGCGGCCTATTGGCTCGCACAGTCATTGGCTGCACAGTAATGTGCTCAGCCGCGCAGATAGGCTGCTTGCTGTCATGTGGGACGCGCAACCCGAAGAGCTGAGTATCCGGACGGCCCAGTTCTTTCGTTGGCACCAATCCCGTTGTGCATCGTCAGCGCAAAAAGAAAAAGTGGGGGTCCCCGGAAACTCAACTCTTTAGTGATCCTTAGACGGAACAGCCTATCGGCTCGCACGACCATTGGCCACACAGTAATGTGCTCGGCCGCACCGATAGGCTGCTCGCTGTCATGTGGGACACGCAACCCAAAGAGCTGAGTACCCGGGCGGCCCAGTTCTTTCGTTTGGCACCGGCACTGTTGTGCATCACCCCATTGTGCAATGGGGGTGCCCGGATACTCAAATGTTTTGCGATCCTTCTACGAAGCAGCCTATCAGCTTCGTTTGGCACCAACCCCGTTGTGCATTGCTGGTGCAAAAAGAAAGAGCGAGGGTCCACGGAAACTCCGCTCTTTAGCGATACTTCTACGAAGCGGCCTATCTGCTTGCATGGCCACGGGCTGCATTGGCCATGCGATAGGCTGCTTGCTGTCATGTGGGACGCGCAACCCGACGAGCTGAGTATCAGGGCGGCCCAGTTCTTCCGTTTGGCACTGGCCACGGAAACTCAGCTCCTTAGCGTTCCTTCTACGGAGCAGCCTATCGACTCGCATGCTCGTTGGAAGCACAGAAATGTGCTTGGCCACGCTGATAGGCTGCTCACTGTCATGTGGGACGTGCAACCCGAAGAGCTGAGTATCCGAACGGCCCAGTTCTTTCATTTGGCACCAGCCCAGTTGTGCATCGCTGGTGCAAAAAGAAAGAGCAGGGGGTCCCAGGAAACTCAACTCCTTAGCAATTCTTCTACGGAGAAGCCTATCACCTCACACGACCATTGGCCGCACAGTATTGTGCTCGGCCACGCCGATAGGCTGCTCGGTGTCATGTGGGACCAGGGGTGTGAGGCCCCAGCATAGAGGGGTGTGAGGCCCCAGCATAGAGGGGTGTGAGGCCCCAGCATAGAGGGGTGTGAGGCCCCAGCATAGAGGGGTGTGAGGCCCCAGCATAGAGGGGTGTGAGGCCCCAGCATAGAGGGGTGTGAGGCCCCAGCATAGAGGGGTGTGAGGCCCCAGCATAGAGGGGTGTGAGGCCCCAGCATAGAGGGGTGTGAGGCCCCAGCATAGAGGGGTGTGAGGCCCCAGCATAGAGGGGTGTGAGGGCCCAGCATAGAGGGGTGTGAGGGCCCAGCATAGAGGGGTGTGAGGGCCCAGCATAGAGGGGTGTGAGGTCCCCAGCATAGAGGGGTGTGAGGTCCCCAGCATAGAGGGGTGTGAGGTCCCCAGCATAGAGGGGTGTGGGGTCCCAGCATAGAGGGGTGTGAGGTCCCAGCATAGAGGGGTGTGAGGTCCCAGCATAGAGGGGTGTGAGGTCCCAGCATAGAGGGGTGTGAGGTCCCAGCATAGAGGGCTGTGAGGTCCCAGCATAGAGGGCTGTGAGGTCCCAGCATAGAGGGCTGTGAGGTCCCAGCATAGAGGGCTGTGAGGTCCCAGCATAGAGGGGGGTGAGGCCCCAGCATAGAGGGGGGTGAGGCCCCAGCATAGAGGGGGGTGAGGCCCCAGCATAGAGGGGGGTGAGGCCCCAGCATAGAGGGGGGTGAGGCCCCAGCATAGAGGGGGGTGAGGCCCCAGCATAGAGGGGGGTGAGGCCCCAGCATAGAGGGGGGTGAGGCCCCAGCATAGAGGGGGGTGAGGCCCCAGCATAGAGGGGGGTGAGGCCCCAGCATAGAGGGGGGTGAGGCCCCAGCATAGAGGGGGGTGAGGCCCCAGCATAGAGGGGGGTGAGGCCCCAGCATAGAGGGGTGTGAGGCCCCAGCATAGAGGGGTGTGAGGCCCCAGCATAGAGGGGTGTGAGGTCCCAGCATAGAGGGGTGTGAGGTCCCAGCATAGAGGGGTGTGAGGTCCCAGCATAGAGGGGTGTGAGGTCCCAGCATAGAGGGGTGTGAGGTCCCAGCATAGAGGGGTGTGAGGTCCCAGCATAGAGGGGTGTGAGGTCCCAACATAGAGGGGTGTGAGGTCCCAACATAGAGGGGTGTGAGGTCCCAACATAGAGGGCTGTGAGGTCCCAGCATAGAGGGGTGTGAGGTCCCAGCATAGAGGGGTGTGAGGTCCCAGCATAGAGGGGTGTGAGGTCCCAGCATTGAGGGCTGTGAGGTCCCAGCATAGAGGGCTGTGAGGTCCCAGCATAGAGGGCTGTGAGGTCCCAGCATAGAGGGCTGTGAGGTCCCAGCATAGAGGGCTGTGAGGTCCCAGCATAGAGGGGTGTGAGGTCCCAGCATAGAGGGGTGTGAGGTCCCAGCATAGAGGGGTGTGAGGTCCCAGCATAGAGGGGTGTGAGGTCCCAACAAAGAGGGGTGTGAGGTCCCAACAAAGAGGGGTGTGAGGTCCCAACAAAGAGGGGTGTGAGGTCCCAACATAGAGGGGTGTGAGGTCCCAGCATAGAGGGGTGTGAGGTCCCAGGATAGAGGGGTGTGAGGTCCCAGCATAGAGGGCTGTGAGGTCCCAGCATAGAGGGGTGTGAGGTCCCAGCATAGAGGGGTGTGAGGTCCCAGGATAGAGGGGTGTGAGGTCCCAGCATAGAGGGCTGTGAGGTCCCAGCATAGAGGGGTGTGAGGTCCCAGCATAGAGGGGTGTGAGGCCCCAGCATAGAGGGCTGTGAGGTCCCAGCATAGAGGGCTGTGAGGTCCCAGCATAGAGGGGTGTGAGGTCCCAGCATAGAGGGGTGTGAGGTCCCAGCATAGAGGGGTGTGAGGTCCCAGCATAGAGGGGTGTGAGGTCCCAGCATAGAGGGGTGTGAGGTCCCAGGATAGAGGGGTGTGAGGTCCCAGGATAGAGGGGTGTGAGGTCCCAGCATAGAGGGCTGTGAGGTCCCAGCATAGAGGGGTGTGAGGTCCCAGCATAGAGGGGTGTGAGGCCCCAGCATAGAGGGCTGTGAGGTCCCAGCATAGAGGGCTGTGAGGTCCCAGCATAGAGGGCTGTGAGGTCCCAGCATAGAGGGCTGTGAGGTCCCAGCATAGAGGGCTGTGAGGTCCCAGCATAGAGGGGTGTGAGGCCCCAGCATAGAGGGCTGTGAGGTCCCAGCATAGAGGGGTGTGAGGCCCCAGCATAGAGGGGGGTGAGGTCCCAGCATAGAGGGGTGTGAGGCCCCAGCATAGAGGGGGGTGAGGTCCCAGCATAGAGGGGTGTGAGGTCCCAGCATAGAGGGGTGTGAGGTCCCAGCATAGAGGGGTGTGAGGTCCCAGCATAGAGGGGTGTGAGGTCCCAGCATAGAGGGCTGTGAGGTCCCAGCATAGAGGGCTGTGAGGTCCCAGCATAGAGGGGTGTGAGGTCCCAGCATAGAGGGGTGTGAGGCCCCAGCATAGAGGGCTGTGAGGTCCCAGCATAGAGGGCTGTGAGGTCCCAGCATAGAGGGCTGTGAGGTCCCAGCATAGAGGGCTGTGAGGTCCCAGCATAGAGGGGTGTGAGGTCCCCAGCATAGAGGGGTGTGGGGTCCCAGCATAGAGGGGTGTGGGGTCCCAGCATAGAGGGGTGTGAGGTCCCCAGCATAGAGGGGGGTGAGGTCCCCAGCATAGAGGGGTGTGAGGTCCCCAGCATAGAGGGGGGTGAGGTCCCCAGCATAGAGGGCTGTGAGGTCCCAGCATAGAGGGCTGTGAGGTCCCAGCATAGAGGGCTGTGAGGTCCCAGCATAGAGGGCTGTGAGGTCCCAGCATAGAGGGCTGTGAGGTCCCAGCATAGAGGGCTGTGAGGTCCCAACATAGAGGGGTGTGAGGTCCCAGCATAAAGGGGTGTGAGGTCCCAGCATAGAGGGGTGTGAGGTCCCAGCATAGAGGGGTGTGAGGTCCCAGCATAGAATAGAGGGGTGTGAGGTCCCAGCATAGAGGGCTGTGAGGTCCCAGCATAGAGGGGTGTGAGGTCCCAGCATAGAGGGGTGTGGGGTCCCAGCATAGAGGGGTGTGAGGCCCCAGCATAGAGGGGTGTGAGGTCCCAGCATAGAGGGGTGTGAGGTCCCAGCATAGAGGGGTGTGAGGTCCCAGCATAGAGGGGTGTGAGGTCCCAGCATAGAGGGGTGTGAGGTCCCAGCATAGAGGGGTGTGAGGTCCCAGCATAGAGGGGTGTGAGGTCCCAGCATAGAGGGGTGTGAGGTCCCAGCATAGAGGGGTGTGAGGTCCCAGGATAGAGGGGTGTGAGGTCCCAGCATAGAGGGGTGTGAGGTCCCAGCATAGAGGGGTGTGAGGTCCCAGCATAGAGGGGTGTGAGGCCCCAGCATAGAGGGCTGTGAGGTCCCAGCATAGAGGGCTGTGAGGTCCCAGCATAGAGGGCTGTGAGGTCCCAGCATAGAGGGCTGTGAGGTCCCAGCATAGAGGGCTGTGAGGTCCCAACATAGAGGGGTGTGAGGTCCCAGCATAAAGGGGTGTGAGGTCCCAGCATAGAGGGGTGTGAGGTCCCAGCATAGAGGGGTGTGAGGTCCCAGCATAGAATAGAGGGGTGTGAGGTCCCAGCATAGAGGGCTGTGAGGTCCCAGCATAGAGGGGTGTGAGGTCCCAGCATAGAGGGGTGTGGGGTCCCAGCATAGAGGGGTGTGAGGCCCCAGCATAGAGGGGTGTGAGGTCCCAGCATAGAGGGGTGTGAGGTCCCAGCATAGAGGGGTGTGAGGTCCCAGCATAGAGGGGTGTGAGGTCCCAGCATAGAGGGGTGTGAGGTCCCAGCATAGAGGGGTGTGAGGTCCCAGCATAGAGGGGTGTGAGGTCCCAGCATAGAGGGGTGTGAGGTCCCAGCATAGAGGGGTGTGAGGTCCCAGCATAGAGGGGTGTGAGGTCCCAGGATAGAGGGGTGTGAGGTCCCAGCATAGAGGGGTGTGAGGTCCCAGCATAGAGGGGTGTGAGGTCCCAGCATAGAGGGGTGTGAGGCCCCAGCATAAAGGGGTGTGAGGCCCCAGCATAAAGGGGTGTGAGGCCCCAGCATAGAGGGGTGTGAGGCCCCAGCATAGAGGGGTGTGAGGTCCCAGCATAGAGGGGTGTGAGGTCCCAGCATAGAGGGGTGTGAGGTCCCAGCATAGAGGGGTGTGAGGTCCCAGCATAGAGGGGTGTGAGGTCCCAGCATAGAGGGGTGTGAGGTCCCAGCATAGAGGGGTGTGAGGTCCCAGCATAGAGGGGTGTGAGGTCCCAGCATAGAGGGGTGTGAGGTCCCAGCATAGAGGGGTGTGAGGTCCCAGCATAGAGGGGTGTGAGGTCCCAGCATAGAGGGGTGTGAGGTCCCAGCATAGAGGGGTGTGAGGTCCCAGCATAGAGGGGTGTGAGGTCCCAGCATAGAGGGGTGTGAGGTCCCAGCATAGAGGGGTTTGAGGTCCCAGCATAGAGGGGTGTGAGGTCCCAACATAGAGGGGTGTGAGGTCCCAACATAGAGGGGTGTGAGGTCCCAGCATAGAGGGGTGTGAGGTCCCAGCATAGAGGGGTGTGAGGTCCCAGCATAGAGGGGTGTGAGGTCCCAGCATAGAGGGGTGTGAGGTCCCAGCATAGAGGGGTGTGAGGTCCCAGCATAGAGGGGTGTGAGGTCCCAGCATAGAGGGGTGTGAGGCCCCAGCATAGAGGGGTGTGAGGCCCCAGCATAGAGGGGTGTGAGGCCCCAGCATAGAGGGGTGTGAGGCCCCAGCATAGAGGGGTGTGAGGCCCCAGCATAGAGGGGTGTGAGGCCCCAGCATAGAGGGGTGTGAGGCCCCAGCATAGAGGGGTGTGAGGTCCCAGCATAGAGGGGTGTGAGGTCCCAGCATAGAGGGGTGTTAGGTCCCAGCATAGAGGGGTGTGGGGTCCCAGCATAGAGGGGTGTTAGGTCCCAGCATAGAGGGGTGTTAGGTCCCAGCATAGAGGGGTGTTAGGTCCCAACATAGAGGGGTGTGAGGTCCCAGCATAGAGGGGTGTTAGGTCCCAGCATAGAGGGGTGTTAGGTCCCAGCATAGAGGGGTGTTAGGTCCCAGCATAGAGGGGTGTTAGGTCCCAGCATAGAGGGGTGTTAGGTCCCAGCATAGAGGGGTGTTAGGTCCCAGCATAGAGGGGTGTTAGGTCCCAGCATAGAGGGGTGTTAGGTCCCAGCATAGAGGGGTGTTAGGTCCCAGCATAGAGGGGTGTGGGGTCCCAGCATAGAGGGGTGTTGGGTCCCAGCATAGAGGGGTGTTAGGTCCCAGCATAGAGGGGTGTTAGGTCCCAGCATAGAGGGGTGTGAGGCCCCAACATAGAGGGGTGTGAGGTCCCAACATAGAGGGGTGTGGGGTCCCAGCATAGAGGGGTGTGAGGTCCCAGCATAGAGGGGTGTGAGGTCCCAGCATAGAGGGGTGTGGGGTCCCAGCATAGAGGGGTGTGGGGTCCCAGCATAGAGGGGTGTGAGGTCCCAGCATAGAGGGGTGTGAGGTCCCAGCATAGAGGGGTGTGAGGTCCCAGCATAGAGGGGTGTGAGGTCCCAGCATAGAGGGGTGTGAGGTCCCAGCATAGAGGGGTGTGAGGTCCCAGCATAGAGGGGTGTGAGGTCCCAGCATAGAGGGGTGTGAGGTCCCAGCATAGAGGGGTGTGAGGTCCCAGCATTGAGGGGTGTGAGGTCCCAGCATTGAGGGGTGTGAGGTCCCAGCATTGAGGGGTGTGAGGTCCCAGCATTGAGGGGTGTGAGGTCCCAGCATAGAGGGGTGTGAGGTCCCAGCATAGAGGGGTGTGAGGTCCCAGCATAGAGGGGTGTGAGGCCCCAGCATAGAGGGGTGTGAGGTCCCAGCATAGAGGGGTGTGAGGTCCCAGCATAGAGGGGTGTGAGGTCCCAGCATAGAGGGGTGTGAGGTCCCAGCATAGAGGGGTGTGGGGTCCCAGCATAGAGGGGTGTGAGGTCCCAGCATAGAGGGGTGTGAGGTCCCAGCATAGAGGGGTGTGAGGTCCCAGCATAGAGGGGTGTGAGGTCCCAGCATAGAGGGGTGTGAGGTCCCAGCATAGAGGGGTGTGAGGTCCCAGCATAGAGGGGTGTGAGGTCCCAGCATAGAGGGGTGTGAGGTCCCAGCATAGAGGGGTGTGAGGTCCCAGCATAGAGGGGTGTGAGGCCCCAGCATAGAGGGGTGTGGGGTCCCAGCATATAGGGGTGTGGGGTCCCAGCATATAGGGGTGTGGGGTCCCAGCATATAGGGGTGTGGGGTCCCAGCATAGAGGGGTGTGGGGTCCCAGCATAGAGGGGTGTGAGGTCCCAACATAGAGGGGTGTGGGGTCCCAGCATAGAGGGGTGTGGGGTCCCAGCATAGAGGGGTGTGGGGTCCCAGCATAGAGGGGTGTGAGGTCCCAGCATAGAGGGGTGTGAGGCCCCAGCATAGAGGGGTGTGAGGCCCCAGCATAGAGGGGTGTGAGGCCCCAGCATAGAGGGGTGTGAGGCCCCAGCATAGAGGGGTGTGAGGCCCCAGCATAGAGGGGTGTGAGGTCCCAGCATAGAGGGGTGTGAGGTCCCAGCATAGAGGGGTGTGAGGTCCCAGCATAGAGGGGTGTGGGGTCCCAGCATAGAGGGGTGTGGGGTCCCAGCATAGAGGGGTGTGAGGTCCCAGCATAGAGGGGTGTGAGGTCCCAGCATAGAGGGGTGTTAGGTCCCAGCATAGAGGGGTGTGAGGCCCCAGCATAGAGGGGTGTGAGGCCCCAGCATAGAGGGGTGTGAGGCCCCAGCATAGAGGGGTGTGAGGTCCCAACATAGAGGGGTGTGGGGTCCCAGCATAGAGGGGTGTGAGGTCCCAGCATAGAGGGGTGTGAGGTCCCAACATAGAGGGGTGTGGGGTCCCAGCATAGAGGGGTGTGAGGTCCCAGCATAGAGGGGTGTGAGGCCCCAGCATAGAGGGGTGTGAGGTCCCAGCATAGAGGGGTGTGGGGTCCCAGCATAGAGGGGTGTGGGGTCCCAGCATAGAGGGGTGTGGGGTCCCAGCATAGAGGGGTGTGGGGTCCCAGCATAGAGGGGTGTGGGGTCCCAGCATAGAGGGGTGTGAGGTCCCAGCATAGAGGGGTGTGAGGCCCCAGCATAGAGGGGTGTGAGGCCCCAGCATAGAGGGCTGTGAGGTCCCAGCATAGAGGGCTGTGAGGTCCCAGCATAGAGGGCTGTGAGGTCCCAGCATAGAGGGCTGTGAGGTCCCAGCATAGAGGGCTGTGAGGTCCCAACATAGAGGGGTGTGGGGTCCCAGCATAGAGGGGTGTGAGGTCCCAGCATAGAGGGGTGTGAGGTCCCAGCATAGAGGGGTGTGAGGTCCCAGCATAGAGGGGTGTGAGGTCCCAGCATAGAGGGGTGTGAGGTCCCAGCATAGAGGGGTGTGGGGTCCCAGCATAGAGGGGTGTGGGGTCCCAGCATAGAGGGGTGTGAGGTCCCAGCATAGAGGGGTGTGAGGTCCCAGCATAGAGGGGTGTGAGGTCCCAGCATAGAGGGGTGTGAGGTCCCAGCATAGAGGGGTGTGAGGTCCCAGCATAGAGGGGTGTGAGGTCCCAGCATAGAGGGGTGTGAGGTCCCAGCATAGAGGGGTGTGAGGTCCCAGCATAGAGGGGTGTGAGGTCCCAGCATTGAGGGGTGTGAGGTCCCAGCATTGAGGGGTGTGAGGTCCCAGCATTGAGGGGTGTGAGGTCCCAGCATTGAGGGGTGTGAGGTCCCAGCATTGAGGGGTGTGAGGTCCCAGCATAGAGGGGTGTGAGGTCCCAGCATAGAGGGGTGTGAGGCCCCAGCATAGAGGGGTGTGAGGCCCCAGCATAGAGGGGTGTGAGGCCCCAGCATAGAGGGGTGTGAGGCCCCAGCATAGAGGGGTGTGAGGCCCCAGCATAGAGGGGTGTGAGGTCCCAGCATAGAGGGGTGTGAGGTCCCAGCATAGAGGGGTGTGGGGTCCCAGCATAGAGGGGTGTGAGGTCCCAGCATAGAGGGGTGTGAGGTCCCAGCATAGAGGGGTGTGAGGTCCCAGCATAGAGGGGTGTGAGGTCCCAGCATTGAGGGCTGTGAGGTCCCAGCATAGAGGGCTGTGAGGCCCCAGCATAGAGGGGTGTGAGGCCCCAGCATAGAGGGGTGTAAGGCCCCAGCATAGAGGGCTGTGAGGCCCCAGCATAGAGGGCTGTGAGGTCCCAGCATAGAGGGGTGTGAGGTCCCAGCATAGAGGGGTGTGAGGTCCCAGCATAGAGGGGTGTGAGGTCCCAGCATAGAGGGGTGTGAGGTCCCAGCATAGAGGGGTGTGAGGTCCCAGCATAGAGGGGTGTGAGGTCCCAGCATAGAGGGGTGTGAGGTCCCAGCATAGAGGGGTGTGAGGTCCCAGCATAGAGGGGTGTGAGGTCCCAGCATAGAGGGGTGTGAGGTCCCAGCATAGAGGGGTGTGAGGTCCCAGCATAGAGGGGTGTGAGGTCCCAGCATAGAGGGGTGTGAGGTCCCAGCATAGAGGGGTGTGAGGCCCCAGCATAGAGGGGTGTGGGGTCCCAGCATATAGGGGTGTGGGGTCCCAGCATAGAGGGGTGTGGGGTCCCAGCATAGAGGGGTGTGAGGTCCCAACATAGAGGGGTGTGGGGTCCCAGCATAGAGGGGTGTGGGGTCCCAGCATAGAGGGGTGTGAGGTCCCAGCATAGAGGGGTGTGAGGTCCCAGCATAGAGGGGTGTGAGGTCCCAGCATAGAGGGGTGTGAGGTCCCAGCATATAGGGGTGTGGGGTCCCAGCATAGAGGGGTGTGAGGTCCCAGCATAGAGGGGTGTGAGGTCCCAGCATAGAGGGGTGTGAGGCCCCAGCATAGAGGGGTGTGAGGCCCCAGCATAGAGGGGTGTGAGGCCCCAGCATAGAGGGGTGTGAGGCCCCAGCATAGAGGGGTGTGAGGCCCCAGCATAGAGGGGTGTGAGGCCCCAGCATAGAGGGGTGTGAGGCCCCAGCATAGAGGGGTGTGAGGCCCCAGCATAGAGGGGTGTGAGGTCCCAGCATAGAGGGGTGTGAGGTCCCAGCATAGAGGGGTGTGAGGTCCCAGCATAGAGGGGTGTGAGGTCCCAGCATAGAGGGGTGTGAGGTCCCAGCATAGAGGGGTGTGAGGTCCCAGCATAGAGGGGTGTGGGGTCCCAGCATAGAGGGGTGTGGGGTCCCAGCATAGAGGGGTGTGGGGTCCCAGCATAGAGGGGTGTGAGGTCCCAGCATAGAGGGGTGTTAGGTCCCAGCATAGAGGGGTGTTAGGTCCCAGCATAGAGGGGTGTGAGGCCCCAGCATAGAGGGGTGTGAGGCCCCAGCATAGAGGGGTGTGAGGTCCCAACATAGAGGGGTGTGGGGTCCCAGCATAGAGGGGTGTGAGGTCCCAGCATAGAGGGGTGTGAGGTCCCAGCATAGAGGGGTGTGGGGTCCCAGCATAGAGGGGTGTGAGGTCCCAGCATAGAGGGGTGTGAGGTCCCAGCATAGAGGGGTGTGAGGCCCCAGCATAGAGGGGTGTGAGGTCCCAGCATAGAGGGGTGTGGGGTCCCAGCATAGAGGGGTGTGGGGTCCCAGCATAGAGGGGTGTGGGGTCCCAGCATAGAGGGGTGTGGGGTCCCAGCATAGAGGGGTGTGGGGTCCCAGCATAGAGGGGTGTGATGTTACAGGCTTACCTGCAGTAATAGACGAGCAGGCAGAACAAGACCAGGAGAATGAAGGCCACGCCTCCTAATATGGCGAGCAGGAAGAGGGTGTGATAGCTGTGAATGTCTCCCGCAGCCGCCACCGGGTCTAAAACAAAAAAAACAATAGTAATTACTGTGACCTGCAAAAAGGACAATTCACAACAATGTGACGAGCGGAGGCCAGGGATGCCGCCGGGGGCCCACACATGAGGCGTGGGGAGCCAGGGGGGGGACCCCAATCCGGCCCCTGGGGAGGGCTTTGACCCATTTTAAAGAGGAACAACACCCCAGAATTTGACTTGTCTTGGGTTTTGTTCCGCTCTGGACGATTTCAGACCTTACTTCTTATTTAAAGGGACCGTCCTATTTAAATAACTGATGTGGTTCATGGGAGCAGCCGTGACGGAATTACCTGCGGCGGCCACTCCAATGTCTTCTAATGGGAGGTGAAGGAAGGGAGCGGGGGAGTGGCTTTGTCTCATACATCTCTATAGAACACAATGGGGCGGCAGCTGCAGCAGCAATCCCATCATGGCTGCTCCCATGAACCACAAGAGTCATTTAGGCCGGCCTGTCCCTTTAAAGTGGACCAAAACCCAGGATTATGACTATCCTGGGTTTTGGTCCTGATCGGGGATGTCCCACTGTGTGATATCACCCAGGTCACCCGAACAAACTCACCTGTTTCCGGTCCTACAACGCATGTGCGGCCGCTCGTCCAATCAGCTCGCTCGGGGATAGCGGGGATGCGGCTCGCTATAGGCATAGCGGGGATGCGGCTCGCTATAGGCATAGCGGGGATGCGGCTCGCTATAGGCATAGCGGGGATGCGGCTCGCTATAGGCATAGCGGGGATGCGGCTCGCTATAGGCATAGCGGGGATGCGGCTCGCTATAGGCATAGCGGGGATGCGGCTCGCTATAGGCATAGCGGGGATGCGGCTCGCTATAGGCATAGCGGGGATGCGGCTCGCTATAGGCATAGCGGGGATGCGGCTCGCTATAGGCATAGCGGGGATGCGGCTCGCTATAGGCATAGCGGGGATGCGGCTCGCTATAGGCATAGCGGGGATGCGGCTCGCTATAGGCATAGCGGGGATGCGGCTCGCTATAGGCATAGCGGGGATGCGGCTCGCTATAGGCATAGCGGGGATGCGGCTCGCTATAGGCATAGCGGGGATGCGGCTCGCTATAGGCATAGCGGGGATGCGGCTCGCTATAGGCATAGCGGGGATGCGGCTCGCTATAGGCATAGCGGGGATGCGGCTCGCTATAGGCATAGCGGGGATGCGGGGATGCGGCTCGCTATAGGCATAGCGGGGATGCGGCTCGCTATAGGCATAGCGGGGATGCGGCTCGCTATAGGCATAGCGGGGATGCGGCTCGCTATAGGCATAGCGGGGATGCGGCTCGCTATAGGCATAGCGGGGATGCGGCTCGCTATAGGCATAGCGGGGATGCGGCTCGCTATAGGCATAGCGGGGATGCGGCTCGCTATAGGCATAGCGGGGATGCGGCTCGCTATAGGCATAGCGGGGATGCGGCTCGCTATAGGCATAGCGGGGATGCGGCTCGCTATAGGCATAGCGGGGATGCGGCTCGCTATAGGCATAGCGGGGATGCGGCTCGGGATGCGGCCACTGCTGCTTGCGCCGTTGAACCGGGAAAGAAGACGAGTTTATGGGCGACCTGGGGGGTTTCACCCAGCAGGGCATCCCCATTCGGGGTGCCCCTGGGGGAGCGAGTATGCCTGCCCTGGAGTCCCATAGACTCCAGGGTGGGTTTTGGTCATCTTTAAAGTGGACCAAAACCCAAGGCGATCTATTTCCTCCCCCTGGGGCATCCAAAAATACAATTCTGTGATTACTCACCTGTAGAATTGATATTATGGGTATACAGTACGTCCTGCTCCAGATTAGATTACCTACACTTGGGTATTACTCCGCCAGATGGCGCTGTACTGCAGAGACAGCGAAATTGGCTCCTCCCAGCCCCTCAAATACCCGGGACCTCCCACAAATCTCCAGCATTGAAAAGCAGTTAACGAGAAGCCGGGAGAATTAAACAGAACCAAACTGGTAACTATGACAATGATAACAATCACCATACAGGGGATCCAGAACAATGCAACAACAGGGTGGGGTGGAGCAGGACGTACTGTATACTCATAATGTCAATTCTACAGGTGAGTAATCACAGAATTGTATTATTTTTAGAATACAGTACGTCCTGCTCCAGATTAGATTACTTACACTTGGGACATCCAATAGCAGTGTCCATAAGGTAGGGTGGGATCCCCAAAGGTAACAGACAGGTCAGACCACAGCCGCCTGCAGAACCTTACGGCCAAAAGCAGCATCAGCTGAGGCCCTAACATCAACCTTGTAAAACTTTGAAAAGGTATGGACAGAGGACCAAGTAGCGGCCTAGCAAACTTGTTCAACAGAAGCCTGGTGCTGGAAGGCCCAAGAGGCACCAATAGCACGAGCGGAGTGAGCAGTATGGCGGAAGGGAGGATTCTTCCCCTTAGCAGAATAGGCCTGAATCACAGCCTGACGAATCCACTTGCTGATAGTAGACTTGGCAGGAGCCAAACCCTTCCTAGGACCAGAAGGGACCACAAAAAGAGCATCAGTTTTCCTGAAAGGTGCAGTAGCCACCAGATAGTACTTCAGACACCTAACCACATCCAAAGAATGCAAGACCCTCTCCTTAGCATTGCTAGGATTAGGGCACAAAGAAGGAAGAACAATATCCTGATTCAAATGAAAGGCAGACACTACCTTAGGCAGAAAATCAGGTTTGAAACGAACCACCACCTTGTCCTGGTGCCTCTCATAGTAGGGGGGCTGGATGGAAAGCGCCGCCAACTCAGACACACGCCTGACAGAAGTGATAGCCAACAGAAACACAACCTTGAGCGTAAGAATGGCCAAGGCAGCATCCTGCACAGGTTCAAAGGGAGCACCCTGCAAGGCTGACAGAACCAAGTTCAGATCCCAAACAGGCACCATAGGCTTATGTTGGGGACGCACATGAGTGACCCCCTGGAAACAAGTCCTGATCAGAGGGTGCCAGGGCAGAAACCTGACCCTTCAGAGTACTGAGTTGGAGCCCCATCTCCAACCCATGCTGCAGGAACTCCAGAATCCTGGGAATAGAGAACACACGACAGGGAAGGGACTTAGACTCACACCAGTCAATGTAGGCACGCCAAACCCTGTAATAAATGGAAGAGGAAGACTTCTTCCTAGCTTTAATCAAAGTATCCACAACTGAGGAAGACAGCCCCTTCTCCATCAAGATGGAGGTTTCAGCAGCCAAGCCGTCAAAGCCAGAGTTTGTAAATTGGGATGGCGTAGTGAGCCCTGAGTGAGCAGATCTGGAACCCTGGGCAGAACGTACTGATCTACTGCCAGCTGCACCACGTCTGCGAACCACACTCTTCTTGGCCACCTGGGGGCCACCAGAATTGCTGGCACTCCTTCAAGAGCAATCTTGCGCAGAACCCCGCCCAGCAGGAGAATTGGAGGGAAGACATACAGGAACTGAAAGTCCTTCCATGACGTTGCTAGCGCATCCGAGGTCAGGGCCAGAGGATCCCTGGACAGAGAGACAAAAGCTGGAAGCTTGTGATTGTGGCGGGACGCAAACAGATCCACATCTGGTTGGCCCCAACGGTGACACAGAGATTGAAACACCCTGCTGCATAGGGACCATTCTCCCTGGCGAGAGGTCCCCCTGCTCAGAGTCCGCCAGGTGATTTGCCACCCCCGGGATGTACACAGCTGATATGCAGGGGACATTGGCCTCCGCCCAAGTCAGGATCAGAGACGCTTCCTGGAGGGCCCCCTTGCTCCGGGTCCCTCCCTGATGATTGATGTAGGCAACTGCCGTCTGGTTGTCCGAGCGCACCTGAACAGGCAGGCCCTGAAGATGAGTAGTCAAGCGAGCCAGAACTAATCTGATCGCTCGCAGCTCCAAGACACTGAGAGGTATGTGGGCCTCCTGAGGGCCCCACCTCCCCTGGAACCGCAGGGACTTCCAGAAACCCCCCCCAACCTGACAGACTGGCATCCGTGGTGGCCGTCTCCCAGGAAGAGGCAAGAAAGGATCTGCCCCCCAAAAGGT
Source organism: Gastrophryne carolinensis (assembly GCA_027917425.1). Taxonomy (NCBI): domain Eukaryota; kingdom Metazoa; phylum Chordata; class Amphibia; order Anura; family Microhylidae; genus Gastrophryne; species Gastrophryne carolinensis. The sequence continues at coordinate 6,145,547 of CM051239.1, read as the reverse complement.
TCCTTGAGTCCATCCACCACAAGAGGGACCTCCTGACCAGGGGGGAGAGCACACCCTGTCCAGGGACGCTGGGTCCTTGTCCCATACTGCCAATAGGTGAAGTTGGCCTCAAGTGGAACTGAGCATAAGGGACCGCTTCGAAGCACGCCACCATCAGGCCCACCAGCTGTATCCCCTGCCTGATGGAGGGATGAGGACAAGATAGGAGGGACTGAGCCTGTGCAATAAGACTCTCCACCTTCTGCTGAGGAAGGAAGATCCTTGCCTGAACTGTATCCAGATTCATTCCTAGGAATGGAGTTACCAAGGAAGGGGACAGTGACTCCAGAATGGACACCACCAGCTGAGTATCCAACTCTGCCTGATGTAGAGACTGGGAAGTGATGAGGATGTCGTCCAGATAGGGAAGCACGCGGACGCCCTGACATCTGAGCAGAGACATCACGCCAGCCAGCACCTTGGTGAACACCCTGGGAGCTGAAGTGAGGCCGAAGGGCAAGGCCACAAACTGGTAGTGTTGATCCATCAGAGCGAACCTGAGGAACCTTTGATGACCTGGGAACACAGGAATATGAAGGTAAGCATCTTTGATGCCCACAGAAGTCATGAAATCCCCTTGGCGCAGGGAACTGATGGCAGAGCGCAGAGTCTCCATGCGAAAGCGCCTGCCCCTGACAAACTGATGGGTCTGACAGAACCATCCTTTTTGGGTACTGTGAATAGGTTGGAATAAAAGCCCTTGCCCTTTTCTCTTAAAGGGACCTGGCAGATAACCCCCAGCTCCAGGAGGCCTTGCACTGCTTGCACTAGCTCCTGAGCTGACACAGGGTCCTGAGGAATCCGGGATCTGATGAATCTTGGAGGGGGATCGGCAGCAAACTCCAACTTGTAACCGGAGGACACAACCTCCTGAATCCACCGGTCTGAGACATGAAGCCTCCAGACGTGAGCGAAGTGCTGCAGCCGTCCCCCCACTCGGATGGGTGAGGGCGCCCCATCATGCCTGAGGGGGCTTGGGAGAGGATTTAGCTTTGGTACCCCAGGAGGAGCCAGGATGTCCACGTCCTCTGCCTCTACCCCAGAAATCTCCCCGGGCCCCAGGGAAAGACACCCCCCTTCCCTGTCTTGCATCGCAGTAAGGGAAGGAGAAGGAACCCTGACCCCGAGAGGGCCGAGGTTGCCGCCTGCGCTGGGGTAACCTGCCTCCCTTAGCAAAAAAGTCCAGGCGGTCTCCAAACAGACGCAGTCCTTTAAAGGGAAACCCAGTGAGGGCCTTCTTGGCAGCAATGTCAGCAGCCCACTGGCACAGCCAAACCGAGCGGCGTATAGCAACCACAAGGGCAGAAGTAATGGCACACATTCTGATGGTGTCATCCAATGCTGATAGGACAAAATTTACAAAAACATCACAACTGGAGAGAGCATTAAAAACCTCACAAGGCAATTCATCAGGGGCACTATCAAGCATATTTCTGATAAGGGTTCTAGTGGCCACAGCAGTAATAGCAAAGGCACAGACCGGGTGCAGCGCCGTCCCCGCACATGCAAAGGCGTGGGATGCCAGCTGGTCAATGCGCCGGTCCTCAGCATCCCGCAGGGTAGTAGAGTCACGGGAATGCATGACAGAGGTGTTAGATAGCCCTAGGATCGGGGCATCCACCTCGGGGGGGGGGGGGGGATGACCGACATTTAACCACCTCAGCAGGAAAGGGATACTTCCTATCCCAACTCTTTGGAACCCCGGGAAGTTTACTGGGGCGCTCCCATTCCTTGAGCACAAGGTTATGGAAATGTGCCTGCTCGGGAAATTCCAAACGTGATCTTGCTGTATGGAAAAGCTCCCCTCTTTGCCTGGGAGCCTCAACAGGGAGAAAGATGGACAGAACCTCAAAAATCTGGGTCAATAATCTGTCAGTGTCATCCGGGGCCCAGGGGTCAGAGCCAGAATCGTCATGACCCCTTGGTCTCTCATCAGATGAGCCTGAATCAGAAAAGAGCTCCCCTTCATCAGACGGGGTATAGCCACACAGATTCCAAAACTCCTCAGTTCCCATAGGGAAAACAGTAACATTAGGCGTCAAGTGCCGCTTCTTAGCAGGGGCCTTACGCGCTAAAGACTTCGCAATAATCTGTTCAACAGTATCCAGTCTAGAAGACACATCAGGCTGAGAGTCCCCACTAGTATGCAACTCAGCAGGAGTGAGATTTAAGCTTGGGGGAGTAGGTGAAGTGAAACGAGGTGCAGCCACTGGCAGGCCAGATTGCAATGCAAAGCACCTGCTCAGCACAGGGTACACAGACCCGCGCCTTGTCAGCGTCAGCATGAGGCTGCCCACACGCTACACACAGCCGGTCTTGTCCCGAAGGGACCCCGGTAACAGTATCCTGAGATGCCTCCATATGGTGATTATGGCGGCGCTATACGGCGATAGGGAATAACGCTATATAGCAACCCCGGATGCCCCAATAACCCGCTAGGGACGTGGGAGTATAATTTTTACAAGGCCTTCAAGTAATATACTACAAACAGGGCCGGGAGAAGCCAAGAAGGGTTCGTCCCGCCTGAAAGACACAAGCAGACAAGACCTTAAGTACATCGTAACAAAAGTGAAGCAGATAAAGCCGCCAGAGAGGGCACTTATGGACCGTGGTAGGTAGGAGTCCGTCGCGCATAGGCCAACCAAGTCAGAAAAGATGGCGTCGGTATACCTCGAGGGGCGGGCCAGTAATAGCGATGACGCGGAACGCGCCAAAGACGGACCACGCCCCCCCGAAGAGCGCGAAGCCAGAAGGCAAACAACCAATGATGGCGCACCAGCGCCTGAGGTAATGCCGCCGCCAAGTGCGGAACCAAGTCAGCGCGCAACGGCGGTAAATTTAACAGCAATAAAGACAAGTCAGCGTGGCGACTGACACAAGAATAAAGACATGTGAAAAGTGAAAGCACAGACTGCATAACATACATATCTATACACATACACCCCCCCCCCCCCTCTTTTCCCCCGAAGACTACAAGGAGGATGAGGGAGGATGGCGGCCACTTAAATAGGGCCCACCGATAGGCAGGGGCAATAGTGCGGGAGGGGCATCCCATAGAGGCTCACCATAAGCCTGAACCGCCTACCCTTTGGTGGGGGATTGCGGTGGAGCAGCGCTCCTAAGCACCTGACAGCGGTGCTGCCTACCATCACCCGACCAGCGCAGCCAAGGCTGGGAGGCATATTACTAATGGAACGGGTGGGAATAGTGCTACAGGGCCGCAGGTTAATAGCCCCGCTCACCTGCGAGTAGGGAGCCAATTTCTCGTCCTTCGCAGCCAGACTGCAGAGAAATTCTGGGGATTTGTGGGAGGTCCCCGGGTATTTGAGGGGCCGGGAGGAGCAGATGTTCAATGTCTCTGCAGTCCAGCGCCATCTGGCGGAGTATATCCCAACTGTAAGTATTAGATTTGGAGCAGGACGTACTGTATACTAAGAATATATATTAATTTTAGATTCTGGGGAATAGTTCTGTAAGGGTTTGGGCTTTTCATTAAATCATGCTGAAGGTCCGGTTTAAGCTACTCAAAGTGAAGCCTGTTCCCCTGCAACAGACTTCTCCTGAGCTACAGCCGTTATCCGAGGTGACAGAGACATACAGGAGCAGTGCACATATATAAAAGAGACCCCCTGGGTGGGGCTATACCTGGGTTTGAGGGCGACATGGCGGCCACCCAGTATCCCAGCTGCGGGGCGATGTAGGTCCAGGTCAGGTGGCTCCCTTCTTGCTGAATCACTCCAATGCTGCTCTTCACCCAGGTTCCTTTAAAATAAAAAAACATTAAAAAAGGTAGGTTACAAACTGTAGGCAAAATAAAGTTTCAATTTCAAACCCCTGGCTCGTGCTCCCTCTAGTGGCCCAAACCAGGCCGCAGCTTACAGCTCCCTGCTACAGCGTGGCACCTCCCCACTGGATCAATCCGGGAAAGTATCACACAATGGAAAAATAATTCAAATATATGTTAGAATGGAAAAGTACACAAAAGGAGGAAGTCTAAGATTCTTGTACCCTCCCTCCCCCTGTGCTAAGCCAAATTTGAGCGTTAAAATTATAAAACAAAAAGCCACCCACGTTGGGGGAGGATCTCCGTATGGCAGCAGCACGTTGGGGGAGGGTCTCCGTATGGCAGCAGCACGTTGGGGGAGGGTCTCCGTATGGCAGCAGCACGTTGGGGGAGGGTCTCCGTATGGCAGCAGCGGGGTCGCAGCTTCAGCTCCCGTGCAGATTGATACCTTTTTCTCTTATTGCCCAAATCAGGAATACTCGCCCCCTCCCCCCGGGGCATCCAAAATTGGGATGCCCCGCTGTGTCAAACCCCCCAGGTCACCCAAAAATTCACCTTTTTTCCCAGTTCCCATGTGCGAGCAGCAGCTGCATCCCTGCTATCCCTCTAGCCGGACGCGTGCCTGCACCAGGCATTTGTGAATGGCCGCCGCGGGCACACTCCCTGTTAGAGGGAAGCGGGGGATGCAGCCGCCAACGCACTCGGATCCGTTCGCCTTAGCCGAGCTCCTAGATGAAGGGGCAGGAGTGGATTGGAGCGCGCTGACTGGACGAGAGGCTATACATGGGCTGTAGGACCGGGGAAGGGTGAGTGAGATCGGGTGATCTGGGGGGGGGGGGTTTACACATCCCCAATCGGGGATGCCCCGGGGGTAAGCACCAAAACCCAGGATAGTCAATAATCCTGGGTTTTGGTCCACTTTAATGGCCGGGTTCTCAGCCGGAGAGGTCATTAGGCTGCTTAGACTTCGCCAAAGCTGCTAAAGAGTTACAATGGAAGAATTGTGGGACTTGTAGTGCATCAACTCCAAAATGAATATGCACAGCCCAAAATGTAAATAACAGGTGATAGCCTTGGGGACCGAACAACACATAAACTCTTATAAACAGTGGGATTCCAGGGCTAACCCACTACTACATCCACACCAATGGCCGCACACTTCAAATCCAATTAATTCAATTTATTAAAGAATTGTACATACACAAATCAACATACACATACACTATATACACAACACTATAAACACCATATGTTAAAAACCAAGTGGTGAGGAGCTCCAGGGTTAACTAATTTAGATATAGATAATCATCTTTGCGCCGAACTAAGTATTCATGATTATATGTGGATGTAGTAGTGGGTTAGCCCTGGAATCCCACTGTTTATAAGGCCATGAAAACCACTCCAAGCAAAACAGAGCCCCGGGAATCTGAGAATCGTGGAAGCAGCATGTTGGTAAGTAAATCACAAGTCTGGGGGCACAATCCTAACACACAGGTTTATTTTACATTCCAAAAGAGGGAAACGATAAGGCAGAGCACAAAAACCCTGATAAAAAGTGGAGTTCCCCTTTAAGATCTTTTTCTTTTCCAATAATTTTTACTGAAGACACATATAAACACTTTTGGTCTATCAGACGTAACAGATCATAGACATTCGTATATTAACCCATTTGTGCACATAAACACATCATTTAATTTCTATATTCTAATTATAAAGTATAAAGGCTTATGTCATAAAAAACTAGACACAGCACATTTCATTAAAGTGGACCAACACCCAGGATTTTGACTATCCTGGGTTTTGGTCCACTTCGGCAGGGCACCCCGATTGGGGGTGCCCCGCTGTGTGAAACCCCCCAGAAACCCCAATAAACTCACCTCTCAACGCTCCCACGTGAACGCCGCAGCCAATCCCCGCCAACGTCCAGGCGGGGATCAGGAACGTCCAAGGCGCTTCCGCCGCCTCCTGCGCGTCACTCTCGGCGCGCGCACGTCTAGAGGGGCGCGCGGGAGGCGGCGGATCAGGTAAGATGTTTTTGGGGTTTCTGGGGGGTTTCACCCCGCGGGACATCCCGATCTCGGATGTCCCGCGGGGTGGGAGGTGATTGGCCCGGGAATCTTATAGATTTCCGGGCCGATCACCCCTGGGTGTTGGTCCTCTTTAAATCTAACCCCTGCTCACACATTAAAGTAAAAAAAAACAAAAAACCCCAAGCAGAAATTATAACAAAGAAATCAGCATATAACACAAGCTTATATCCTTTAAAGTGGACCAACACCCTCCCATGATCGGCCCGGGAATCTATAAGTTTGTGAATGGCCGGCGCGGGCGCGCGCCCTGTACGAGTCGGGGTGCCCCGCCGAAGTGGACCAAAACCCAGGATAGTCAAAATCCTGGGTGTTGGTCCACTTTAATATCTTTATACAGCAAGCTCCTTCGTGCTGTGTATTCACACGTCAGACACTAGGTGGAGCCGTTGTATAACAAGTCAATGGGGCCGACGTAAAACCCTGAGAATTGGTATTTTCGCACGCCGATTTTCAGTTCTGCGATTCGGCGTCATAATTTCCTTTGCAAGTTAATTGCCTGCGATTCAAGCGCAAACGTGTATCGGCAAAAACATTTGCGTGCGAAAATGCGCAAGCATGCGACGCACGTTCGCTTAAAGTGGACCAACACCCAGGATTTTCACCATCCTGGATCAGGATGCCCCGCTGTGTGAAACCCCCCCCAAAAAACTTTTCGGCGACGGATAAGCCGCCGCCGCCTCCCGCTTACAGGGCGCGCGCCCGCGCCGGCCATTCACAAACGGCCGGCGCGGGAGGCGGCGGCGGCTGATCCGTCGCCGATAAGTTAAGGTTTTTTGTGGCTTTTGGAGGGGGTTTCACCCCGCGGGACATCCCGATCTCGGATGTCCCGCGGTGAGGGAGGTGATCCGCCCGGGAATCTTATAGATTTCCGGGCCGATCACCCCTGGGTGTTGGTCCACTTTAAATCAGCAGTTACCTGACCTTCCCCATGCGATAAAAAGGCGCCAAGGTGTGCGGAGATGGAAAAAGGAGGGGGTTCCCAAACTCCCCCTAGTATTATCCGGGCAAAAAAGTGGCACCACTATGGAATAATGAAGAAAGTATCTCATTTTATTTCATATCCAAGCCAAAAACATATACATACGTAGTTAAAAACGCTCTAAAAAAAACATGTAACAAAAGACACAAGGGGGCGCTAACGCTGTGTCCTCATTAATCCATCTGTCAGCAATCAAACTGTTATCCGCATATGTCTATCCAAGTCATTACAGTGCATTGTACAGCGCTACGGAAGATGATGGCGCTATATAAATAAATAATAATAATAATAATAGACGTATGTACAATTATATAGAGAATATCAAATCAATAAACGTGCAAAATATGCTCACAACCAAAGTGCTAAATGCTAAAAGTGGACCAACACCAAGGATTTTCACTATCCGGGGTATTGGTCCACTTCGGTGGGGCACCCCGATCTGTGTGAAACCCCCCAGAACGTCCGTAAAAACACCTCACCTCACCCCGCTCCTACGCGGGCGCTCATCCAATCATAGCGCTCAGAGCCGCTGTGGTATGCACGGACAAGCGGCGTCCAACCACAGCGGCTCTGAGCGCTGGAGGCCGCGTCTCGCGCTTCCCTCTAACAGGGAGTGCACCCGCGCCGGCCATTCACAAACGGCGCCTTGCTAGAGGGAAGCGCGAGACGCGGCCCGCGCATGCGCCGTTGGAACGGGGTTAAGGTAAGGTTTCTGGGCTTCCTTGGGGGTTTCACCCGGCGGGACATCCCGATTTCGGATGCCCCGCGGGGAGGGATCTGATCGGCCTTATTCTTATAGATTCCCGGGCCGATCCCCCCTGGGTATTTGGTCCACTTTAAAGTGCTAGAAAGTAAAGAGGGCAAACCGGGGGCAGGAAAGGCAAGGGTAAATATTAGTGCAATCTCACATATTCCAAATGTTTATCATGGACAATCCAGCTAGGGCCCCTGAATCACCGCCGACGCGTGCCGTGACGTCACTTACGTCACTTCATCAGGCCGAAGAAAGGTGTGCGGAGATAAAAACGTCTAAAAATAATGTATAGGACACACACAAAAAAAAAAGAATATATGACTCCTGCACCACCTTAGTATTAATCATGTGCCAATAATGGGTTCCCTGGAATATACAAATTCAAGCAAAAATACACATTGTTGCCCCAGCAACCACAAAAAAAGGGGAAACCACATGCACCAGAACCCCAACAAATCACAAAACCTTCTCACATTAGATCAATATGTTTATTCTAAAAAGTACACTCACAACATATAATTAAAAACATATATTCCACATTGGGGATTTTCCAGCCAGGTGTATATACAAAATCCATCCTAAACTATCAAAAGCAGTATATAAAGTGCAAGTGCTACCTAAAGTGTCAGTGCCTAAAAAGTGCTAATTGCAAAAACTGACCAACTGTCCAAAATACAGAAAGAGAAACAATCTAAATGTGCTCAATTAAGGTCAGCATGAAAGAATGTGACCATCATAGAGGCTGAAAGCAATCCCCGCTGTGGCCTGATGTCCTCTATTCCCCACGCGTTCCGTGGGAAACCCCCCACTTTTTCGAGGTTCCAGGTAAAAATAATTTGTGAAATAAGAATAAATATTACACATAAACAGTTATAAAGAGGAACAACACAACTTTGACTTTGTGGGGTGTTGTTCCTGTATGCCCCGCTGAGTGTATCCCCTCCCCTCAGGTCGCCCCATACAGTCACGTTCCCACGCTCCCACGGCGCAAACTTGGACGAGAAGGAGCACGCTGATTGGCTGAACAGGCCACTCAGCCAATCAGAGCGCACTTCCTTTCACTCAGCTCCGCTGAAGGCTAAGCAGCCGAGCGATGCCCAAGAGACCCAAGTGTGCTGCTGGCCGCATCCCCCGCTCACCTTCTAGCCGTGGCGTGCCTGCCCCGCCCATTCAGAAAGGCCAGACCCGGGGGAGGTGAGCGGGGATGCGGCCACGGCAAGGGCTCCGGGAGAAGGTGAGTATATTGGGGTTTTGGGGGGGGGCAGGAAGGGATGCAGAGAAAGCTGGGAGAAGGGATGGACAGGAATGAAAGGGCAGAGCTGGGGGGGGGGGGGGGAGGGAGGCCAGGGCTGGAAGAAAGAGTAATGGATGGGGCAAATCTGGGGGGACAGGGATGGACGGGACAGAGCTGAGGGGACAGGGATGGATGGGGCAGAGCTGAGGGGACAGGAATGGATGGGGCAGAGCTGAGGGGACAGGGATGGATGGGGCAGAGCTGAGGGGACAGGAATGGATGGGGCAGAGCTGAGGGGACAGGAATGGATGGGGCAGAGCTGAGGGGACAGGAATGGATGGGGCAGAGCTGAGGGGACAGGAATGGACGGGACAGAGCTGAGGGGACAGGGATGGATGGGGCAGAGCTGAGGGGACAGGAATGGACGGGACAGAGCTGGGGGGACGGGGATGGACGGGGCAGAGCTGGGGGGACGGGGATGGACGGGGCAGAGCTGAGGGGACAGGAATGGATGGGGCAGAGCTGAGGGGACAGGAATGGACGGGGCAGAGCTGAGGGGACAGGAATGGACGGGACAGAGCTGAGGGGACAGAAATGGACGGGACAGAGCTGAGGGGACAGGAATGGACGGGACAGAGCTGAGGGGACAGGGATGGACGGGGCAGAGCTGAGGGGACAGGAATGGATGGGGCAGAGCTGAGGGGACAGGAATGGATGGGGCAGAGCTGAGGGGACAGGAATGGACGGGACAGAGCTGAGGGGACAGGAATGGATGGGGCAGAGCTGAGGGGACAGGAATGGACGGGACAGAGCTGAGGGGACAGGAATGGACGGGGCAGAGCTGAGGGGACAGGAATGGACGGGACAGAGCTGAGGGGACAGGGATGGATGGGGCAGAGCTGGGGGGACGGGGATGGACGGGGCAGAGCTGGGGGGACGGGGATGGACGGGGCAGAGCTGGGGGGACGGGGATGGACGGGGCAGAGCTGGGGGGACGGGGATGGACGGGGCAGAGCTGGGGGGACGGGGCAGAGCTGAGGGGACGGGGATGGACGGGCAGAGCTGAGGGGACAGGGATGGACGGGGCAGAGTTGAGGGGACAGGGATGGATGGGGCAGAGCTGAGGGGACGGGGATGGACGGGCAGAGCTGAGGGGACAGGGATGGACGGGGCAGAGTTGAGGGGACAGGGATGGATGGGGCAGAGCTGAGGGGACAGGGATGGATGGGGCAGAGCTGAGGGGACGGACGGGGCAGAGCTGAGGGGACGGGGATGGATGGGGCAGAGCTGAGGGGACGGGGATGGACGGGGCAGAGCTGAGGGGACGGGGATGGACGGGGCAGAGCTGAGGGGACAGGGATTGGATGGGGCAGAGCTGAGGGCACAGGGTTGGATGGGGCAGAGCTGAGGGCACAGGGTTGGATGGGGCAGAGCTGAGGGGACAGGGATTGGACGGGGCAGAGCTGAGGGGACAGGGATTGGACGGGGCAGAGCTGAGGGGACAGGGATTGGACGGGGCAGAGCTGAGGGGACGGGGATGGACGGGGCAGAGCTGAGGGGACGGGGATGGACGGGGCAGAGCTGAGGGGACGGGGATGGATGGGGCAGAGCTGAGGGCACAGGGTTGGATGGGGCAGAGCTGAGGGCACAGGGTTGGATGGGGCAGAGCTGAGGGGACAGGGATTGGACGGGGCAGAGCTGAGGGGACAGGGATTGGACGGGGCAGAGCTGAGGGGACAGGGATTGGACGGGGCAGAGCTGAGGGGACGGGGATGGACGGGGCAGAGCTGAGGGGACGGGGATGGACGGGGCAGAGCTGAGGGGACGGGGATGGATGGGGCAGAGCTGAGGGGACAGGGATGGATGGGGCAGAGCTGAGGGGACAGGGATGGATGGGGCAGAGCTGAGGGGACAGGGATGGATGGGGCAGAGCTGAGGGGACAGGGATGGATGGGGCAGAGCTGAGGGGACAGGGATGGATGGGGCAGAGCTGAGGGCACAGGGTTGGATGGGGCAGAGCTGAGGGGACAGGGATGGATGGGGCAGAGCTGAGGGGACAGGGATGGATGGGGCAGAGCTGAGGGGACAGGGATTGGATGGGGCAGAGCTGAGGGGACGGGGATGGACGGGGCAGAGCTGAGGGGACGGGGATGGACGGGGCAGAGCTGAGGGGACGGGGATGGACGGGGCAGAGCTGAGGGGACGGGGCAGAGCTGAGGGGACAGGGATGGACGGGGCAGAGCTGAGGGGACATGGATGGATGGGGCAGAGCTGAGGGGACGGGGATGGACGGGGCAGAGCTGAGGGGACAGGGATGGATGGGGCAGAGCTGAGGGGACAGGGATGGATGGGGCAGAGCTGAGATGGTGGGACAGGGATATATGGGCTGCATACAATTGCGGATGCCCCAAGGGGTGGCATTCGAACAGCTCTGGGGGTTTTCTTTTAGACTCCAGGGCCCGTGAAGTTCCTCTATAACAAAAATTTATGAAATAATTTTAAAAAGACGGATGAAAGGAAAGACTAGTTTGAATTGACATAAATAGATTTATATGTAACACATATATTACAATAAAATAAATAATAATTTAAAAGCAGTAAATAATTTTGCTTTGATCATAGATCTGCTTAGATGACATATGTCACATATGTATATGTACACATATATGTATACATATATATATATATATATATATATATATATATATATATATATATATATATATATATATGTAAATTTCTCTTCTAAGCAGAATAAAGAGACTTTGAGGACCTCAGGGCGTCAAAACTCCAATTCCCTCTATACAGGGAGACGGTGGACTGGTTGTGGCGAGACTCGCTTTAAAGCGGACCAAAGTCTTTTAGACTCTAGAGCTGGTACATGGCTGTATTGCTCTTGAGCGAGGCACCAGAGCCCCAATCACTCGGGATGCCCACCACCCCTCTGGGCACGTGCGCGCTTTCTGCCCCTTAGTGTGTGTCACTAGTGCAGTTACATTGCATGTTGCACAATTGGGTAACACAGGTGGATAAACAGTGACGCGCGTATACCTAGGGTCATACGAACCCGTTACACATTTAAGGTAAGTAACGTGTGACCCACACAGGGGCATCCCAAACCTCAAACGTGATGCGGACCAAAACCCGGGAAGCTCAACATTTTTTTCTTACACACAAGTAATTGTGAAGATTTAGACGCACTTAACGTGTTAAGCAGTTGCTCCTCTGACATGACAACTGTTCCCATTGTGTCGCCCGACCATCTGACGCCCGCCCGACGCTTTGTCATGCTAATTATCCGCCCCCCCCATGTGTCAGATGGCGCCCAAACCCGTTTCATCTCTGCTTGCCACAAATAGTCCGCGAGCCTCATTCAGGGACATTTACAATGCGAGCGACACGTTGTATATTTAGGGGGGGAAATCGGCGGAACTCCGCAGGGTGACGGGGCGGGATGCCCTTTGTAGTGGAAGTGAGAGACAGATTAAAGCGAGGCGGCAAAAATAACTGAAATAAACCGTCGGCAGCGCCACGGCGAGCGGAGAGCGTCAGGGGGTCAGTTAGGTAAAAGCTGTATTGAGGTTTCTGCAAGGTGTTAAAGGGAAACTCCGGAAAAAAAAAAAAAAAAAAAAGCAGGAAGGGAGTGGATAGCACTTTTTTTCTGCATTGCTGAAGCTGGTTTTGGTCTGCTTTACAGGGGCATCCTGATTTGGTTGTGTGTGTGAAACTCTTTCGGTTTGCCTGGTGCCTCACATACATCACATTCCCCTAGCTCATGCGCAGGTTCGCCCCCGCTTAGGAGTCATTGGCGTGTATACTAAAGAGGAAGACCGGACAAAAAAATGATTGGGCTCGCTCTTTAAAGTGGACCAAAACCCAGGCCCATAGGATCTGTAAGATTCCAGGGCTGCATGATTCAGATTCCAGATGCCCCGCTGTGTGAATCCCTCCAGGTCGCTGGTTAACTCACCTTCTCCGCCGCTCGCACGGAGTATGCATGAGCAGCTTTACCTCTAGCAGGGCGTGCACCCGGCAGACATTTGTGAATGGCGGCGCCACTGTTAGAGGGTAGCAGAGATGCAGCTGCCCGTGCGCTCGGGTCCGTTGATTCTTGGATGAATGGACAGGAGCGGAACAGAGCGTAAAAGGTTAGATTGGGTGACCTGGGGGGTTTCACTCAGCGGGGGCGGGGGAATGGTCAACTTTAAAGAGGAACGAAACACCCGATTTTCATGTGTTCGTCTCAGTTTCATGTGTTCATCCCGAATTGGGATGCCCCGCTGTGTGTATGCCCCTAGGTCACTCACCTTCCTGCTGCTCTCACGAATCGGGCGAGATAGAGCGCGCCGATTGGCTAGGCCGGCATGTTCAACCAATCAGCGAGCTCGCTTTCACTCAGGTCCGCTGACGGCAAAGCCGCCGAGTGCACCACCAGCCGCATCCCCTGCTCACCTCCTAGCTGTTGCGTGCATGTGCGCCTATTCAGAAAGCCTGGATGCGGGTGCCCGCACGGCTAGAGGTGAGCCAGGATGCGGCCGCAGCGCGGAGGCGAGGCAAAATGATGGCGCTATATAAATAGACAATAACAATACTTTGTACAGTGCTACGGAAGGTGACTGCGCTATATAAATAGACAATAACGATACTTTGTACAGCGCTATGGAAGAGGATGGCGCTATATAAATAATAACAATACTTTGTACAGCGCTACGGAAGAGGATGACGCTATATAAATAATCAATAACAATACTTTGTACAGTGCTACGGAAGGTGACTGCGCTATATAAATAGACAATAACGATACTTTGTACAGCGCTACGGAAGAGGATGGCGCTATATAAATAATCAATAACAATACTTTGTGCAGCACTACGGAAGATGATGGCGCTATATAAATAATCAATAATACTTTGTACAGTGCTACGGAAGAGGATGACGCTATATAAATAATCAATAATACTTTGTACAGTGCTACGGAAGAGGATGACGCTATATAAATAATCAATAACAATACTTTGTACAGTGCTACGGAAGGTGACTGCGCTATATAAATAGACAATAACGATACTTTGTGCAGCACTACGGAAGATGATGGCGCTATATAAATAAACAATAATACTTTGTACAGCACTACGGAAGATGATGGCGCTATATAAATAATCAATAACAATACTTTGTGCAGCACTACGGAAGATGATGGCGCTATATAAATAATCAATAACAATACTTTGTACGGCGCTACGGAAGAGGATGACGCTATATAAATAATCAATAACAATACTTTGTAAAGGGCTACAGAACATAGGAGACCCTGGAGTCATGCACAAGCACGTGACTTAAAGAGGAACTCCGATGTTCCTCTTTAAGTCACGTGCTTGTGCACTGGCCGCAACGATTCACGAATAAATCAAGCGCGTGACTTGGGACTGCGGGATACACACACCTCCCGGGTGCAGCAAGATGGCGGCAGATGGAGCGCGAGCAGGTAACGTGAGCCTGTGATTGGTAACCACACAGCGAGCGGCACACTTAGCAATCATCTTTTTTTTTTTTTTTAAATAGTTTGCAAGATAAAACAAAACAACAACTTTAGGACAGCTTTAAAGTGGACCAAAACCCTGAATTTTGACTATCCTGGGTTTTGGTCCTTGCCCCAGGTGATGATCGGGGTTGCCCCGCTGTGTGAAACCCCCCAGAGCGCACAAACTAACTCACATTTCCCCGGTCCTACGGCACATGTGCGGCCTCCCGTCCAATCAGCGCGCTCGACTGAGCTGACGCAAGCTCGTCTAAGGAGACGAGTCCAGAACGCTCCAGCAGCCGCATCCCCGCTACCCCCTAACAGAGAGTGCGCCGAACATTCATGCTCCCTGCTGAAGGGATAGCAGGGATGCGTCGCTGCTCACGCATGCACCGCTGGATTGGGGGAGAAGGTGAGTGTAAGGGGTGACCTGGGGGGTATCACACAGCTGGGGCATCCCGAATCGGGGTCCACTTTAAAGGTCCTCGAGCCGATTTTTTTTCCCATTGGCACATGAGCGGAGGCTTTGGAGGGATTTGTAAATGAATCCGGTTTAGGTCGGAGATTAGACGCTTTAATTTTTTTAAAGTGGGACTCCGTCTGGATTACTGAGGATTTGGCTAATGCATATAATCTCTGTGCAGATCAGCGGGAGCCGAGGTGCTGCCGAGCCGGATATATCTCACTTACCCGGCCGTACTTACCAGGGCCACGACCCTACAGATACAATGAGTGGTTGGGACAGGCTTCTATCAGTCCCGAGTGTTTGTGTATTACTGTGGCGTTGTTAATGTGAATGTAACGGAGCGTGCCGATTGGCTGCCCGCCACACATACTCACCTTTCTGGCGGTCCCAGGGTGCAAGTGTGAGAATCCACGGGGATGCACACAGAGGGGCATCCCATATCCAACAGGAAAAAGGGTTCTGTACGAGTCATGGCGATTTCGTTTCGTGCCCCCAAGGGCATCCCCAATTGGTGTGTGAAAGCCCCCAGTTAGCCCAGTAAAACTCACCTCTCCTCGGACCAATGGCGTGTGCACAGATCAGGTGACCTGGGGGGTTTCACATAGCGGGGCATCCCCGATCAGGGTGCACTGGGGTAAGGACCAAAACCCAGTTTTGGTCCACTTTAAAGAAAAATCACCTGCCTTGAGTCTATAAGACTACTGGTGGTCTCCATGTTTATGGGGCATCCCGAATGCGGGAAGTGTTTACATGGCTGCAGCGTGAGAGGAGGGTTACCTACACATCCAGCAACATTAATACGCCTCTGGTGAGGGGGGCGCGGCGACATCCCGGGAGCGAGATCGCTTTCCCTCACTGCAGCAGATCCCCAGGACCTTCAGCAGCAGAGCGTGGGGAGGCCTGGGGGGGGGGGGCAAGGACAGCTTTTGTTCAGCAACAAAGCACATGATTTCCCCCCCCCCCCCCCCCCCCCCGGCGGGCACGTGTCGCCTCTCCTCCGCTTCCTCCCAGACACAGACACTTTGTGCAGCAACGTCCCGTCCTTGGAATTAACCGAGAGGAATGTGGAAAACACTCTGCAGGCATTTCCGGAGACTTCAAAGTGGACCTAAACCTAGAATTTTCCCGGGTTTTGCTCTTGCTCCGGGGGCAGTCCTATTTGGGATGCCCCACTGTGTGCACCACCCCTAGCGCGCCCCAAAAACTCCTTTCCCCAATCCCGCACCACATGCGCGGGGCTTTGCCCAATCAGCGCCGTATGCCGTGCATATTAATTCAGGGCATACATACAAAGCCCCAACAGAAAGGGGCGCGGCCGTGACCTGCGAACGTGCCGCGAGATTGATGGAAAGGTTTGTTTAAGACGTTTTATTGGGGTTTATATAGCGGGAGCTAAATTGGGATGGAATCCACCAGCCAAACAGGCGACTGGTCCACTCTAAAGTGGACCAAAACCCAGGATTTTGACTATTCTGGGTTTTGGTCTTTTCCCTCCCGATCGGGGATGCCCCGCTGTGTGAAACTCCCCAGATCGCTGAGAGAAACTCACCTCTTGCCAGTCCTATGGCGCATGCGCACCTGCTTGTCCAATCAGCACGCTCGGAGCGGCTGATGTCACGTTGTCTAAAGCCTGAGCGCTGGCGGCTGCATCCACCGCTACCCTCTAACAGGGAGCGTGCCCGCGCCGGACCATTCACAAATGCCTGGCGCGGGGACGCACCCTGCTAGAGGGTTAGTAGCGATGCGACCGTGGCTCGCGCATGCGCCGTCGGACCAGGAAGCAAGGTAAATGTATGGGGCGAGCAGGGGGGGTATCACCCATCGGGGCATCCCGATTATGGATGCCTTGGGGGGGGGGAGGGAATCGATCGTGCTGGGTTTTAGTCCACTTTAAAGTGTACCACAATTTAAAAGTGCACCATAATGCACTATTCCAGGTTTTGGACCTTGTCCCGGAGGCATCCCAATCTGGGATACCCCGCTGCATGAACCCTGGCACAAAAACTCATCTTTCCCTGGTCCCAGCGCTGTATGTTGTACATAATAATGATCGACATGCAGCTCTTCCCCCAGATAGGGAAAGGAGGGCGGCCGCATCCCTGGGCACCCTGTGGTCTGTGGCGCGCCTCAGCCTATCTGAACGGGTGGTAGCAGGAGCATGACGCGGGATGCAAGAGACGCAGCCTGTGAACGCGCTGCGGGATCGCTGAAAACATACACAGTGGGACATCCCAAATCGAGATGCCCCCTCGGAGTCGGGCCCCTTGCGGCACTACAGGCCCGGGCCAAACAGGAAATAAAAGTCCTTACCATGACTTTCGTCGAACCTCCAGGCGGGCACGTGGGCATCGTGCTTCAGGGCGCTGTGAGCGGGCAGGGGCACGGTCACGTAGATGGGGCCCTGCACCGTGATCTTGCTCCCGTCGCTGCTGAGTAGGTGGATGCTGACGGCTGCCACCGGGACCAGCTCCGACCTGCTGCTGTTCCCTGCGAGGAAAGCGGGACAGGAATTAACACAGGAAACAATATGGCCCCCGAGACAATAGTAATGGGACGGCGTGGTTTTCTTTTACTTTTTACGCATGGGCTCAAAGGCAGCAACAACACAACAATAGCCAACATAGCCCATGGCTCAGTGCTCAGTAAAGTGTAGTATACAGTTTCCTTTTAATTGATTTATTTACCTATTTATTTACTTATTAAATTTGCTCATTATATTTTATTTATGTATGTACTGTTTATTTTATTTACTCATTACTTATTTTATTTATTTACTTATTTTATTTATATAAATATTACCTATTTTATTTATGTACTTTTGACTTATTTTATTTATTTCTTATGTTATTTATTTACTTGTTACTTATTTTAATTATTTATTTTATTTTGACTTATTTTAATTATTTATTTTATTTTGACTTATTTTATTTATTTATTTTACTTATTTTATTTACTTATTTATTTTAATTTATATACTTATTTTAGTTATTTACTTATTATATTTCTTTACTTGTTACTTTTTTATTTATTTACATATTACTAATTTTATTTATTTTATCATTACTTTCTAAGTACTTACTATTTATTTATATACTTATTTAATTTATGTATCTACTTATTTTATTTACTTATTACTTACTTTACTTATTTATTTACTTTTACTTATTTGCTTATTTTATTTATTTACTTACTACTTTATTTCATTATTTACTTTAATTATTTATTTATGTATTTATTTACTTATTTTAATTTACAATATAAATTAATATAATTTATTTTTGTGTATTGTTCAATCCAAGCAAAAAAACAAAAAACAGCACAATATAGATCAGTGAAAGAAAGAAAGTATGTGGTAGCAAACACCAAGAAAGTACTCACTAGTACTCACAAGTGCTTCTACAGTACTCACCTGTAGAATTGCTTTTACTATGCATGGCACGTCCTGCTTCAAGAAGTCCTTACGTATGGGATATCCCGCCACAGGGTGACGCAGTGCACTGCAGAAGAGTTGTGGCTCCTCCCGGCACCCTATAAAAACCGGATCACCATAGACTTCTCCAGCGTTGACAAGCAGTTATACAAGAAGCCGGGAGAATAATAAAGGAAAAAAAGGTAACAACCCCAACTATCTTGGAACAATCACCATAAAGAGGCAACCAAGAATAACGATAACAAGGGTGGGGTGAAGCAGCCCGTGCCATGCATAGTAAAAACAATTCTACAGGTGAGTACTCACAGCATTGCCTTTTTCCTATTGCACGGCACGGCCTGCTTCAAGAAGTCCTTACGTATGGGACATCCAATAGCAGTGTCAGTAAGGTAGGGTGGGATCCCCAAAAGGTAACAGCGGGTAGTTCAAACCACTACCGCCTGAAGTACCTTGCGGCCAAAAGCAGCATCAGCTGAGGCCTTAACATCAACCTTGTAAAACTTGGAAAAGGTATGAACAGAAGACCAAGTAGCGGCCTTACAAACTTGTTCAACAGAAGCCTGGTGCTGAAAAGCCCAAGACGCACCAATAGCACGAGTAGAATGAGCAGTAATCTGTAAGGGAGGAACCTTCCCTTTAGCAGAATAGGCCTGCTCCACCGCCTGACGGATCTACTTGCCAATAGTAGATTTAGCCGGAGGCAAACCCTTCCTAGGTCCAGCAGGAAGAACAAAAAGAGCATCAGACTTCCTGAAAGACTCAGTAGCAACCAAATAAAATTTCAGAGCCCTGACAACATCCAAAGAATGAAGGGTCCGCTCCTTGTAATTAGCAGGGTTAGGACACAAGGAAGGCAAAACAATGTCCTGATTGAGATGAAAAGCAGAAACACCACCTTATGCTGATGCCTCTCAAAATAAGGAGGTTTGATGGAAAGCGCCGGCAGCTCAGAAACTCGCCTGACCAAAGTAATAGCCACCAAAAAGGCTACCTTAAGAGTCAGAATGTGCAACGCAGCCCCACGAATAGGCTCAAAGGGAGGACCCTGCAGAGCAGACAACACCAGATTCAAGTCCCAAACCGGTAGCATAGGCTTACGTGGCGGACGCACATGAGTAACTCCCTGGAAACAAGTCTTAACCAACCGGTGATTGGCAAAGGATCTTTGGGAAAAAATTGCCAGAGCTGACACCTTTCCCTTGAGGGTACTAAGTTGAAGGCCCGAATCCAAAAATTCCAGAATCCTGGGTATAGAAAACACCCGACAAGGAAAAAACTTGGACTCACACCAGGCAATGTAAGCATGCCAGACCCTGTAGTAGAAAAAGGACGAGGACTTCTCCCTAGCCCGAATCATGGTAACAACAGAGGCAGGCAACCCTTTATCCATCAAAATGGAGGTTTCAGCAGCCAAGCCGTTAAAGCCAGCGTTTGGGGTTTTGGGATGGCGCAGCTGTCCCTGAGTGAGAAGATCTGGATCCTCGGGCAAGACGTGCCGGTCTACTGCCAACTGCACGACGTCTGCGAACCACACCCTCCTTGGCCAACAGGGGGCCACCAGGATGGCTGGTACCCCCTCCTGGGCTATCTTGCGCAGCACCCTGCCCAGCAGCGCGTCCGTGGCAATGGCCAGAGGATCCTGCGAGAGGGAGACAAATCTGGGAAGCTTATGATTGTGGCGGGACGCAAACAGGTCCACATCCGGCTGACCCCAGCGGAGACACAGGGAGTGAAATACCTTGTTGCTGAGGGACTATTCCCACAGCCGAGACGTCCCCCTGCTCAGGAAGTCTGCCTCCTGGTTATCCACCCCCAGAATGTAAACCGCCGAGATGCAAGGGACATTCTCTTCCGCCCAAGACAGTATCAGGGACACTTCCTTGAGGGCTCGCTTGCTCCGAGTCCCTCCCTGATGATTGATGTAGGCAACCGCCGTCTGGTTGTCCGAGCGGATCTGAACAGCCCGACCCCGAAGGTGTGTGGTCATCTGAGAAAGAACCAACCTGATCGCCCTCAGTTCCAGGACATTGATGGGAAGATGGGCCTCCTGGGGGCCCCACCGACCCTGGAACTGCAGAGACTTCCAAAAGCCCCCCAACCGGTCAGACTGGCATCTGTGGTGACAGTCTCCCAGCACTGGGGCAGAAAGGTCCTGCCAACTAGAAGGTTCCTTGAGTCCAGCCACCACGAGAGGGACTGTCTGGCCAGGGGGGACAGAGCAAATTCCTGATCCAGGGACACATGGTCCCGATCCCAAACTGACAAGAGGTGCAACTGAAAAGGTCTCATGTGAAATTGAGCAAAGGGGACCGCCTCGAGGCAGGACACCCTCAGGCCCACCAGCTGCATCCCCTGTCGGATGGAGGGTTTGGGATACAAGAGCAGAGCCCATGCCTGCTTCTGAAGGCCCTCCACCTTCTGCTGAGGCAGGAATACCTTGACCTGAGAGGTATCCAGAGTCATGCCCAGAAAGGATAGTTGATCACCCAGCCGAAGGACTCGAGAGTGGAGGTCACCACCTGGGTATCCTTCTCGGCCTGATGAAGAGACTGAGCCGCAATCAGAATGTCGTCCAGGTAAGGAAGGATGCAAATGCCCTGGTTCCGCAGCAGAGCCATCACGCCCGCCAGCACCTTGGTGAACACCTGAGGCGCCGAGGTGATACCGAATGGTAAGGCCACAAACTGGTAGTGCTGATCCTCCAGAGCAAACCTCAGGGACCTCTGATGACCTGGAAAGATTGGCAGAAGATAGGCATCCTTGATGTCCACGGAGGTCATCCGGGCGAAGGGTACTGACAGCCGAGCGTAGCGTCTCCATGCGAAAGTGCTTGAACCCGACAAACCTGTGGAGACCCTTCAAGTCCAGGATGGGCCTCAAAGACCTGTCCTTTTTGGGGACCGTGAAAAGATTGGAATAGTACCCCTGACCCTGTTCTTGGGGAGGCACCAGACAAATGACTCCAACAGACATTGAACTGCGAGGCGCAAACCCTGAGCTGACAGAGGGTTTTGAGACATCCGGGATCTGAGGAATCTTGTGGGCGGCCAGGCTGCAAACTCTATCTTGTAACCGGAGGACACCACATCCTGAATCCACCGGTCTGAGAGGTGGAGCCTCCAGACGTGAGCAAAGAGCCGAAGCCGCCCCCCCCACCCGGATGGGTGAGGGCGCCACCTCATGCCTGAGAGGGCTTGGGAGGAGGTTTGGGCATGGGACCCCAGGAGAGACCGTGACGACCACGGGATCTACAACGACCCCAAGAATCTCTGTGGCTACCCGAGAAGAGGTACCCAAGACCTCCTATGGGAGCACGAAAAGAGGGGAGGGAAGCGGAGGGCTCCCGAAAGGGCCGGGGCTGCCTCCTAAGCTGAGGTAACCTACCATCCTTGGCTAGAACATCCAGACGCTCACCAAAGAGCCGCAGCCCCGCAAAGGGGAGCCCAGTGAGAGCCTTCTTAGCAGCAGCGTCAGCACATAGCCACCAAAAGGGCAGAGGCCCTACCGCACAGCCGTACCGCATCATCCATGGCAGTAAGGACAAAGACAACAAAATCAGAGCAAGAGCAAGAGGGACCTATAATCCTCCCCCCTCCTACCAGCCGTAGCGCCGTCCAAGAGACGCTTGAGCTGTTTCTTAAGGGCAATAGCTGTAATGGCAGCGGCGCAGACCGGACGCAGCCCAGACCCCACAAAAGTAAAGGCATGGCAGGCCAGCTGATCCATGCGCCGGTCCTTGCTGTCCCGCAGTGTAGTAGTCTCAGGGTAAGGCATGACCGAGGTGTTGGACAGCCCGAGCACGGGGGCGTCCACGACCATCGCTTGACCAGGTCAGCAGGAAAGGGATACTTCTTATCCAACCCTTTGGGCACCGCGGGCAATCTACTAGGACGTTCCCACTCCTAGAGCACCATATTAGAGAAATGGCCCTGCTCAGGGAACTCCAGACGCTGCTTATCAGGACGAAAGAGCTCACCCTGCTTCCTCTTAGCCACCTCAGGGGGGACAATGTGCAAGATTTCAAAAATGACAACAGTCTATCAGTGTCATTGGGGAGCCATGAGTCCTCCCCAGACTCAGACCCAGGGTCATTGTCGCAGCCCAACTGCTGGTCCCCAGAGGAGTCAGAGCCCGGGAAAAGCTCCCCCTCCTCTAGGGAGTAACGGTCGCCAAAAGCATCAATTCCCTCATACTCCTCAGGAAAGAGGGATGTCACGGGAGCCAGGTGCCGCTTCTTGCCAGAGGCCTTATGTGGAGCAGGCCTGGCGAGCTGCCTTTCAATGCTGGCCACACGAAGTGCCAGATCAGACTGTGACCCCCTGCTAGTATCCCCCTCACTGAGGGCTAAACGCAGGCGTGGGGGGGGGGGGGGGTAGATGCTGAAGGGGGCGCAGAACTGGGAAGAGAAGCAGGCAGCCCAGCCTGGGACGCAACGATACCCTGGGCGCACGGCACGCACACCGCGGCACTGTCACTCACAGGGCATACCCCACACATGGCACACAGCCGGGATTGCCCCGAAGGACCCCCGAGCACGCTATCCCCAGAAGCCTCCATATGGTGATTAACACAGGCGCAATAGGCCAGCGCTGGGTAAGGGCTAATAAAAAACCGCCAGGATGCCCCCCCAAGGGATACCCCAGAATTTAGTAAAGGGGAGATGAGGGAGGGTAAGGAGCAGGACCGGGAGAAACCACAACCACAGTTGTCCCGCCTGAAAGACATAAGTAAAACACATAAGCATCCCGCCGCAGCCCAGGGAGGAAGAGGGGCCCCAGACGCGCAGCAGAATCAAAATGGCGCCGGCAGAGGAACCTTGAGGGGCGGGCCGCGGGAGGACAACGTGATACGCGTCCTCCTCTGGCCCCGCCTCCCCGAAGAACGCAAAAAGCGGCGCTCACGTGACCGCAGCAAAAACGCCTCACAGATATAGCGCCGCCCGCCGAGGAGCGTAGTACAAAGCGGCGATGGTGGCGAAAAACAGCTAAAAACACTCCACGGAGGGAGGAGAGCGTGCAGGCGAGAGCCCAGGCCAGGGGGGGGGGGGACCCCAAACACCTGAAACAAGGCACATAGTCCCCAAAACCCTCAGAAGCTAGGACAGGAACTCCGCATCCCTAGTAGGCTCACCATAAAGCCTATGGCCGGCTCCCCTTTGTGGTACAGGGTCTGCGGATTGGAGCAGCGCTCCAGGAGCACCTGACCCTAGTGCTCCTCTACCCTCACCCGATCCGTCAGCCGAGGCTGGGAGGCACAGAGGGTCCGTAAACGGGTGGAAATAGCCATGCAGGGCCGCAGGCTTGGTTTCCCCGCTCACCTGCGCAAGAGAGAGAGACAACACTAGAGAGGTCTATTGGTGATCCGGTTTTTATAGGGGGCCGGGAGGAGCCACAACTCTTCTGCAGTGCACTGCGCCACCTTGTGGCGGAATATCCCATACGTAAGGGATCTTAAAGCAGGTTGTGCCATGAAATAGGAAAAGTTGACCATGCGCTTGGGGGGGGAATACTAAGCTTTCATACACAGCACATCATTGTAAAGCGTTCCTAATGTGGCAAGACGTGGGCGGGGCCAACTGGCCGACATCACAAGACACGGGCCGAGTACAACTCTCACATCCTGCCATTCAGGAGCTCCAGCAGCTTTCTAACTTACTCAGTTCCTTAAAGCGACTCAAAACCAGCCCTGGAATCTATGACTAGACTACTGCAACCCCGCCTCCTGTCATCTCCTGGCTCCGCCCCTTCCTCACACCACTAACATTCTAATGCTGCCCTAATCATCTCCCGACTAGACTACTGCAACCCCGCCTCCTGTCATCTCCTGGCTCCGCCCCTTCCTCACAACACTAACATTCTAGTGCTTGCCCTGATCATCTCCCGACTAGACTACTGCAACCCCGCCTCCTGTCACCTCCTGGCTCCGCCCCTTACTCACAACACTAACATTCTAGTGCTGGCCTGATCATCTCCTGACTAGACTACTGCAACCCCGCCTCCTGTCATCTCCTGGCTCCGCCCCTTCCTCACACCACTAACATTCTAGTGCTTGCCCTGATCATCTCCCGACTACACTACGGCAACCCCACCTCCTGTCATCTCCCGGCTCCGCCCCTTCCTCACACCAGTAACATTCTAATGCTGCCCTGATCATCTCCCGACTAGACTACTGCAACCCCGCCTCCTGTCATCTCCGGGCTCCGCCCCTTCCTCACACCACTAACATTCTAGTACATGCCCTGATCATCTCCTGACTAGACTACTGAACCCCACCTCCTGTCATCTCCCGGCTCCGCCCCTTCTTCACACCACTAACATTCTAGTGCTTGCCCTGATCATCTCCCGACTAGACTACTGCAACCCCGCCTCCTGTCATCTCCCGGCTCCGCCCCTACCCGATGCGCGCACCTACCTGAGGAGTTGCCATCCGGTCCCTGCAGGTAGGGGAAGCTCTCCACCTCCGATGAGGTGGCGGCCGCCGTCAGGAACGCAGAGAGATCCCTGTAGGTGGTGTTGCCGGGCAGCTCCAACGCGCTCCTGGGAAAGTGGACCCGAGGCTGTAGGCGGGACCCTGGAAACGAGAATCGACCAATCAAAACACAGAGCTGTAAAGCGGACGTATTCCTGAAGTCTATTATCTATACTATACTGGACTGTCCTAGAGGAGTCCGTACAGGGCCGGCTCCAGGTGTGGGCCCCTGGGTTATAGAGTCTCGAGGGGCCCCTTGCGGTGCGGTATGACACGGTGATAAAGTTGCATGTATGGTGATTATCATTACTTATTTTAATTATTTGTTTATATACTTATTTTACTTATTATTTTATTTATTTACTTATTTATTTATTTATTTTACCCATTACTTTACATATTTACTTACTTACTACTTTGATTATCGTATTACTTATTACTTTAATAATTTTATGTATTTATTTACTTATTGAGGGTCAGGTCAGGGTGCAGTATTCCGGTGGAGCAAGGGTCAGGGTGCAGTATTTCGGTGGAGCGAGGGTCAGGGTGCAGTATTCCGGTGGAGCGAGGGTCAGGGTGCAGTATTTCGGTGGAGCGAGGGTCAGGGTGCAGTATTTCGGTGGAGCGAGGGTCAGGGTGCAGTATTTCGGTGGAGCGAGGGTCAGGGTGCAGTATTTCGGTGGAGCGAGGGTCAGGGTGCAGTATTTCGGTGGAGCGAGGGTCAGGGTGCAGTATTCCGGTGGACTGAGGGTCAGGTCAGGGTGCAGTATTCCGGTGGAGCGAGGGTCAGGGTGCAGTATTTCGGTGGAGCGAGGGTCAGGGTGCAGTATTCCGGGGGAGCGAGGGTCAGGGTGCAGTATTCCGGTGGAGCGAGGGTCAGGGTGCAGTATTTCGGTGGAGCGAGGGTCAGGGTGCAGTATTTCGGTGGAGCGAGGGTCAGGGTGCAGTATTTCGGTGGAGCGAGGGTCAGGGTGCAGTATTTCGGTGGAGCGAGGGTCAGGGTGCAGTATTTCGGTGAAGCGAGGGTCAGGGTGCAGTATTTCGGTGAAGCGAGGGTCAGGGTGCAGTATTCCGGTGGACTGAGGGTCAGGTCAGGGTGCAGTATTCCCATAGACCGAGAGTCAGGTCAGGGTGCAGAATTCTGGTGGACCGGGGGGCCCATTGTCAGGTCAGGGTGCAGTATTCCAGTGAAGCGAGGGTCAGGTCAGGGTGCAGTATTCCGGGGGAGCGAAGGTCAGGTCAAGGTGCAGTATTCTGGTGGAGCGAGGGTCAGGTCAGGGTGCAGTATTCCCATAGACCGAGAGTCAGGTCAGGGTGCAGAATTCTGGTGGACCGGGGGGCCCATTGTCAGGTCAGGGTGCAGTATTCCAGTGAAGCGAGGGTCAGGTCAGGGTGCAGTACTCCAGGGACTGAGGGTTAGGAAGCAGTATTCCGGGAGAGCGAGGGTCAGGGTGCAGTATTCCGGTGGAGCGAGGGTCAGGGTGCAGTATTCCGGTGGAGCGAGGGTCAGGTCAGGGTGCAATATTCCGGTGGAGCGAGGGTCAGGTCAAGGTGCAGTATTCTGGTGGAGCGAGGGTCAGGGTGCAGTATTCCGGTGGAGCGAGGGTCAGGTCAGGGTGCAATATTCCGGTGGAGCGAGGGTCAGGTCAGGGTGCAATATTCCGGTGGAGCGAGGGTCAGGGTGCAGTATTCCAGTGGAGCGAGGGTCAGGGTGCAGTATTCCGGTGGAGCGAGGGTCAGGTCAGGGTGCAGTATTCCGGTGGAGCGAGGGTCAGGTCAGGGTGCAGTATTCCGGTGGAGCGAGGGTCAGGTCAGGGTGCAGTATTCCGGTGGAGCGAGGGTCGGGTCAGGGTGCAGTATTCCGATGGAGCGAGGGTCAGGTCAGAGAGCAGTATTCCAGTGGAGCGTGGGACAGGTCAGGGTGCAGTATTCCGGTGGAGCGAGGGTCAGGTCAGGGTGCAGTATTCCGGTGGAGCGAGGGTCAGGTCAGGGTGCAGTATTCCGGTGGAGCGAGGGTCAGGTCAGGGTGCAGTATTCCAGTGGAGGGAGGGTCAGGTCAGGGTGCAGTATTCCGGTGGAGCGAGGGTCGGGTCAGGGTGCAGTATTCCGGTGGAGCGAGGGTCAGGTCAGGGTGCAGTATTCCGGGGGAGCGAGGGTCAGGTCAGGGTGCAGTATTCTGGAGGAGCGAGGGTCAGGTCAGGGTGCAGTAATCCGGTGGAGCGAGGGTCAGGTCAGGGTGCAGTATTCCGGTGGAGTGAGGGTCAGGTCAGGGTGCAGTATTCCGGGGGAGCGAGGGTCAGGTCAGGGTGCAGTATTCCGGGGGAGCGAGGGTCAGGTCAGGGTGCAGTATTCCGGGGGAGTGAGGGTCAGGTCAGGGTGCAGTATTCCGGTGGAGTGAGGGTCAGGTCAGGGTGCAGTATTCCGGTGGAGCGAGGGTCAGGGTGCAGTAATCCGGTGGAGCGAGGGTCAGGTCAGGGTGCAGTATTCCGGTGGAGTGAGGGTCAGGTCAGGGTGCAGTATTCCGGTGGAGTGAGGGTCAGGTCAGGGTGCAGTATTCCGGTGATGCGAGGGTCAGGTCAGGGTGCAGTATTCCGGGGGAGCGAGGGTCAGGTCAGGGTGCAGTATTCCGGTGGAGCGAGGGTCAGGTCAGGGTGCAGTATTCCGGTGATGCGAGGGTCAGGTCAGGGTGCAGTATTCCGGGGGAGCGAGGGTCAGGTCAGGGTGCAGTATTCCGGTGGAGCGAGGGTCAGGTCAGGGTGCAGTATTCCGGGGGAGCGAGGGTCAGGTCAGGGTGCAGTATTCCGGTGATGCGAGGGTCAGGTCAGGGTGCCGTATTCCGGGGGAGCGAGGGTCAGGTCAGGGTGCAGTATTCCGGTGGAGCGAGGGTCAGGTCAGGGTGCAGTATTCCGGGGGAGCGAGGGTCAGGTCAGGGTGCAGTATTCCGGTGGAGCGAGGGTCAGGTCAGGGTGCAGTATTCCGATGGAGCGAGGGTCAGGTCAGGGTGCAGTAATCCGGTGGAGCGAGGGTCAGGTCAGGGTGCAGTATTCCGATGGAGCGAGGGTCAGGTCAGGGTGCAGTATTCCGATGGAGCGAGGGTCAGGTCAGGGTGCAGTATTCCGGGGGAGCGAGGGTCAGGTCAGGGTGCAGTATTCCGGTGGAGCGAGGGTCAGGTCAGGGTGCAGTATTCCGATGGAGCGAGGGTCAGGTCAGGGTGCAGTAATCCGGTGGAGCGAGGGTCAGGTCAGGGTGCAGTATTCCGATGGAGCGAGGGTCAGGTCAGGGTGCAGTATTCCGGTGGAGCGAGGGTCAGGTCAGGGTGCAGTATTCCGATGGAGCGAGGGTCAGGTCAGGGTGCAGTATTCCGGTGGAGCGAGGGTCAGGTCAGGGTGCAGTATTCCGGTGGAGCGAGGGTCGGGTCAGGGTGCAGTATTCCGATGGAGCGAGGGTCAGGTCAGAGAGCAGTATTCCAGTGGAGCGTGGGACAGGTCAGGGTGCAGTATTCCGGTGGAGCGTGGGACAGGTCAGGGTGCAGTATTCCGGTGGAGCGAGGGTCGGGTCAGGGTGCAGTATTCCGATGGAGCGAGGGTCAGGTCAGAGAGCAGTATTCCAGTGGAGCGTGGGACAGGTCAGGGTGCAGTATTCCGGTGGAGCGAGGGTCGGGTCAGGGTGCAGTATTCCGGTGGAGCGAGGGTCGGGTCAGGGTGCAGTATTCCGATGGAGCGAGGGTCAGGTCAGAGAGCAGTATTCCAGTGGAGCGTGGGACAGGTCAGGGTGCAGTATTCCAGTGGAGCGAGGGTCGGGTCAGGGTGCAGTATTCCGCAGTATTCCGGTGGAGCGAGGGTCAGGTCAGGGTGCAGTATTCCGATTGAGCGAGGGTCAGGTCAGGGTGCAGTATTCCGGTGGAGCGAGGGTCAGGTCAGGGTGCAGTATTCCGGTGGAGCGAGGGTCAGGTCAGGGTGCAGTATTCTGGAGGAGCGAGGGTCAGGTCAGGGTGCAGTATTCCGGTGGAGCGAGGGTCGGGTCAGGGTGCAGTATTCCGATGGAGCGAGGGTCAGGTCAGGGAGCAGTATTCCAGTGGAGCGAGGGTCAGGTCAGGGTGCAGTATTCCGGTGGAGCGTGGGACAGGTCAGGGAGCAGTATTCCGGTGGAGCAAGGGTCAGGTCAGGGTGCAGTATTCCGGTGGAGCAAGGGTCAGGTCAGGGTGCAGTATTCCGCAGTATTCCGGTGGAGCAAGGGTCAGGTCAGGGTGCAGTATTCCGCAGTATTCCGATGGAGCGAGGGTCAGGTCAGGGAGCAGTATTCCGGTGGAGCGAGGGTCAGGTCAGGGAGCAGTATTCCGATGGAGCGAGGGTCAGGTCAGGGAGCAGTATTCCGGTGGAGCAAGGGTCAGGTCAGGGTGCAGTATTCCGCAGTATTCCGGTGGAGCAAGGGTCAGGTCAGGGTGCAGTATTCCGCAGTATTCCGATGGAGCGAGGGTCAGGTCAGGGAGCAGTATTCCGGTGGAGCGAGGGTCAGGTCAGGGTGCAGTATTCCGGTGGAGCGAGGGTCAGGTCAGGGTGCAGTATTCCGGTGGAGCGAGGGTCAGGTCAGGGTGCAGTATTCCGGTGGAGCGAGGGTCGGGTCAGGGTGCAGTATTCCGGTGGAGCGAGGGTCAGGTCCAGGTGCAGTATTCCGGGGGAGCGAGGGTCAGGTCAGGGTGCAGTATTCCGGGGGAGCGAGGGTAAGGTCAGGGTGCAGTATTCCGGGGGAGCGAAGGTCAGGTCAGGGTGCAGTATTCCGGGGGAGCGAGGGTCGGGTCAGGGTGCAGTATTCCGGTGGAGCGAGGGTCAGGTCAGGGTGCAGTATTCCGGTGGAGCGAGGGTCAGGTCAGGGAGCAGTATTCCTGTGGAGCGAGGGTCGGGTCAGGGTGCAGTATTCCGGTGGAGCGAGGGTCAGGTCAGGGTGCAGTATTCCGGTGGAGCGAGGGTCAGGTCAGGGTGCAGTATTCCGGTGGAGCGAGGGTCAGGTCAGGGTGCAGTATTCCGGTGGAGCGAGGGTCAGGTCAGGGTGCAGTATTCCGGGGGAGTGAGGGTCAGGTCAGGGTGCAGTATTCCAGTGGAGCGAGGGTCAGGTCAGGGTGCAGTATTCCAGTGGAGCGAGGGTCAGGTCAGGGTGCAGTATTCCAGTGGAGCGAGGGTCAGGTCAGGGTGCAGTATTCCGGGGGAGCGAGGGTCAGGTCAGGGTGCAGTATTCCGGGGGAGCGAGGGTAAGGTCAGGGTGCAGTATTCCGGGGGAGCGAAGGTCAGGTCAGGGTGCAGTATTCCGGGGGAGCGAGGGTCGGGTCAGGGTGCAGTATTCCGGTGGAGCGAGGGTCAGGTCAGGGTGCAGTATTCCGGTGGAGCGAGGGTCAGGTCAGGGAGCAGTATTCCTGTGGAGCGAGGGTCGGGTCAGGGTGCAGTATTCCGGTGGAGCGAGGGTCAGGTCAGGGTGCAGTATTCCGGTGGAGCGAGGGTCAGGTCAGGGTGCAGTATTCCGGTGGAGCGTGGGTCAGGTCAGGGTGCAGTATTCCGGTGGAGCGAGGGTCAGGTCAGGGTGCAGTATTCCGGGGGAGTGAGGGTCAGGTCAGGGTGCAGTATTCCAGTGGAGCGAGGGTCAGGTCAGGGTGCAGTATTCCAGTGGAGCGAGGGTCAGGTCAGGGTGCAGTATTCCAGTGGAGCGAGGGTCAGGTCAGGGTGCAGTATTCCGGGGGAGCGAGGGTCAGGTCAGGGTGCAGTATTCCGGGGGAGCGAGGGTCAGGTCAGGGTGCAGTATTCCGGTGGAGCGAGGGTCAGGTCAGGAAGCAGTATTCCGGTGGAGCGAGAGTCAGGTCAGGGTGCAGTAATCCGGTGGAGCGAGGGTCAGGTCAGGGTGCAGTATTCCGGTGGAGCGAGGATCAGGTCAGGCTGCAGTATTCCGGTGGAGCGAGAGTCAGGTCAGGGTGCAGTAATCCGGTGGAGCGAGGGTCAGGTCAGGGAGCAGTATTCCTGTGGAGCGAGGGTCAGGTCAGGGTGCAGTATTCCGGTGGAGCGAGGGTCAGGTCAGGGTGCAGTATTCCAATGGAGCGAGGGTCAGGTCAGGGTGCAGTATTCCGGGGGAGCGAGGGTCAGGTCAGGGTGCAGTATTCCGGGGGAGCGAGGGTCAGGTCAGGGTGCAGTATTCCGGGGGAGCGAGGGTCAGGTCAGGGTGCAGTATTTCGGGGGAGCGAGGGTCAGGTTAGGATGCAGTATTCCTGTGGAGCGAGGGTCAGGTCAGGGTGCAGTATTCCAGTGGAGCGAGGGTCAGGTCAGGGTGCAGTATTCCGGGGGAGCGAGGGTCAGGTCAGGGTGCAGTATTCCGGGGGAGCGAGGGTCAGGTCAGGGTGCAGTAATCCGGTGGAGCGAGGGTCAGGTCAGGGTGCAGTAATCCGGTGGAGCGAGGGTCAGGTCAAGGTGCAGTATTCCGGTGGAGCGAGGGTCAGCTCAGGGTGCAGTATTCCGGGGGAGCGAGGGTCAGGTCAGGGTGCAGTATTCTGGTGGAGCGAGGGTCAGGTCAGGGTGCAGTATTCCGGGGGAGCGAGGGTCGGGTCAGGGTGCAGTATTCCGGGGGAGCGAGGGTCAGGTCAGGGTGCAGTATTCCAGGGGAGCAAGGGTCAGGTCAGGGTGCAGTATTCTGGTGGAGAGAGGGTCAGGTCAGGGTGCAGTATTCTGGTGGAGCGAGGGTCAGGTCAAGGTGCAGTATTCTGGTGGAGCGAGGGTCAGGTCAGGGTGCAGTATTCCGGTGGAGCGAGGGTCAGGTCAGGGTGCAGTATTCCGGTGGAGCGAGGGTCAGGTCAAGGTGCAGTATTCTGGTGGAGCGAGGGTCAGGTCAGGGTGCAGTATTCCGGTGGAGCGAGGGTCAGGTCAGGGTGTAGTATTCCGGGGCAGTGAGGGTCAGGTCAGGGTGCAGTATTCCGGTGGAGTGAGGGTCAGGTCAGGATGCAGTATTCCGGGGGAGCGAGGGTCGGGTCAGGGTGCAGTATTCCGGGGGAGCGAGGGTCGGGTCAGGGTGCAGTATTCCGGGGGAGCGAGGGTCAGGTCAGGGTGCAGTATTCCGGGGGAGCGAGGGTCGGGTCAGGGTGCAGTATTCCGGTGGAGCGAGGGTCAGGTGAGGGTGCAGTATTCCAGGGGAGCGAGGGTCAGGTCAGGGTGCAGTAATCCGGTGGAGCGAGGGTCAGGTCAGGGTGCAGTAATCCGGTGGAGCGAGGGTCAGGTCAGGGTGCAGTATTCCAGTGGAGCGAGGGTCAGGTCAGGGTGCAGTATTCCGGGGGAGCGAGGGTCAGGTCAGGGTGCAGTAATCCGGTGGAGCGAGGGTCAGGTCAGGGTGCAGTAATCCGGTGGAGCGAGGGTCAGGTCAGGGTGCAGTATTCCGGTGGAGCGAGGGTCAGCTCAGGGTGCAGTATTCCGGGGGAGCGAGGGTCAGGTCAGGGTGCAGTATTCTGGTGGAGCGAGGGTCAGGTCAGGGTGCAGTATTCTGGTGGAGAGAGGGTCAGGTCAGGGTGCAGTATTCTGGTGGAGCGAGGGTCAGGTCAAGGTGCAGTATTCTGGTGGAGCGAGGGTCAGGTCAGGGTGCAGTATTCCGGTGGAGCGAGGGTCAGGTCAGGGTGCAGTATTCCGGTGGAGCGAGGGTCAGGTCAAGGTGCAGTATTCTGGTGGAGCGAGGGTCAGGTCAGGGTGCAGTATTCCGGTGGAGCGAGGGTCAGGTCAAGGTGCAGTATTCTGGTGGAGCGAGGGTCAGGTCAGGGTGCAGAATTCCGGTGGAGAGAGGTCAGGGTGCAGTATTCCGGGGGAGCGAGGGTCAGGTCAGGGTGCAGTATTCCGGGGCAGTGAGGGTCAGGTCAGGGTGCAGTATTCCGGTGGAGTGAGGGTCAGGTCAGGATGCAGTATTCCGGGGGAGCGAGGGTCGGGTCAGGGTGCAGTATTCCGGGGGAGCGAGGGTCGGGTCAGGGTGCAGTATTCCGGGGGAGCGAGGGTCAGGTCAGGGTGCAGTATTCCGGGGGAGCGAGGGTCGGGTCAGGGTGCAGTATTCCGGTGGAGCGAGGGTCAGGTGAGGGTGCAGTATTCCGGTGGAGCGAGGGTCAGGTCAGGGTGCAGTATTCCGGTGGAGCGAGGGTCAGGTCAGGGTGCAGTATTCCGGGGGAGCGAGGGTCAGGTCAGGGTGCAGTAATCCGGTGGAGCGAGGGTCAGGTCAGGGTGCAGTATTCCAGTGGAGCGAGGGTCAGGTCAGGATGCAGTATTCCAGTGGAGCGAGAGTCAGGTCAGGGTGCAGTATTCCGGTGGAGCGAGGGTCAGGTCAGGGTGCAGTAATCCGGTGGAGCGAGGGTCAGGTCAGGGTGCAGTAATCCGGTGGAGCGAGGGTCAGGTCAGGATGCAGTATTCCAGTGGAGCGAGAGTCAGGTCAGGGTGCAGTATTCCGGTGGAGCGAGGGACAGGTCAGGGTGCAGTAATCCGGTGGAGCGAGGGTCAGGTCAGGGTGCAGTATTCTGGGGGAGCGCGGGTCAGGTCAGGGTGCAGTATTCCGGTGGAGTGAGGGTCAGGTCAGGATGCAGTATTCCGGGGGAGCGAGGGTCAGGTCAGGGTGCAGTAATCCGGTGGAGCGAGGGTCAGGTCAGGGTGCAGTAATCCGGTGGAGCGAGGGTCAGGTCAGGGTGCAGTATTCCAGGGGAGCGAGGGTCAGGTCAGGGTGCAGTATTCCGGGGGAGCGAGGGTCGGGTCAGGGTGCAGTATTCTGGTGGAGCGAGGGTCAGGTCAGGGAGCAGTATTCCAGTGGAGCGAGGGTCAGGTCAGGGTGCAGTATTCCGGGGGAGCGAGGGTCAGGTCAGGGTGCAGTATTCCGGTGGAGTGAGGGTCAGGTCAGGATGCAGTATTCCGGGGGAGCGAGGGTCAGGTCAGGGTGCAGTAATCCGGTGGAGCGAGGGTCAGGTCAGGGTGCAGTAATCCGGTGGAGCGAGGGTCAGGTCAGGGTGCAGTATTCCAGGGGAGCGAGGGTCAGGTCAGGGTGCAGTATTCCGGTGGAGCGAGGGTCAGGTCAGGGAGCAGTATTCCAGTGGAGCGAGGGTCAGGTCAGGGTGCAGTATTCCGGGGGAGCGAGGGTCAGGTCAGGGTGCAGTATTCCGGGGGAGCGAGGGTCAGGTCAGGATGCAGTATTCCGGGGGAGCGAGGGTCGGGTCAGGGTGCAGTATTCCGGGGGAGCGAGGGTCGGGTCAGGGTGCAGTATTCCGGGGGAGCGAGGGTCGGGTCAGGGTGCAGTATTCCGGGGGAGCGAGGGTCAGGTCAGGGTGCAGTATTCTGGGGGAGCGCGGGTCAGGTCAGGGTGCAGTATTCCGGTGGAGTGAGGGTCAGGTCAGGATGCAGTATTCCGGGGGAGCGAGGGTCAGGTCAGGGTGCAGTAATCCGGTGGAGCGAGGGTCAGGTCAGGGTGCAGTAATCCGGTGGAGCGAGGGTCAGGTCAGGGTGCAGTATTCCAGGGGAGCGAGGGTCAGGTCAGGGTGCAGTATTCCGGTGGAGCGAGGGTCAGGTCAGGGAGCAGTATTCCAGTGGAGCGAGGGTCAGGTCAGGGTGCAGTATTCCGGGGGAGCGAGGGTCAGGTCAGGGTGCAGTATTCCGGTGGAGTGAGGGTCAGGTCAGGATGCAGTATTCCGGGGGAGCGAGGGTCAGGTCAGGGTGCAGTAATCCGGTGGAGCGAGGGTCAGGTCAGGGTGCAGTAATCCGGTGGAGCGAGGGTCAGGTCAGGGTGCAGTATTCCAGGGGAGCGAGGGTCAGGTCAGGGTGCAGTATTCCGGTGGAGCGAGGGTCAGGTCAGGGAGCAGTATTCCAGTGGAGCGAGGGTCAGGTCAGGGTGCAGTATTCCGGGGGAGCGAGGGTCAGGTCAGGGTGCAGTATTCCGGGGGAGCGAGGGTCAGGTCAGGATGCAGTATTCCGGGGGAGCGAGGGTCGGGTCAGGGTGCAGTATTCCGGGGGAGCGAGGGTCGGGTCAGGGTGCAGTATTCCGGGGGAGCGAGGGTCGGGTCAGGGTGCAGTATTCCGGGGGAGCGAGGGTCGGGTCAGGGTGCAGTATTCCGGTGGAGTGAGGGTCAGGTCAGGATGCAGTATTCCGGGGGAGCGAGGGTCAGGTCAGGGTGCAGTATTCCGGTGGAGCGAGGGTCAGGTCAGGGTGCAGTATTCCGGTGGAGTGAGGGTCAGGTCAGGATGCAGTATTCCGGGGGAGCGAGGGTCAGGTCAGGGTGCAGTATTCCGGGGGAGCGAGGGTCAGGTCAGGATGCAGTATTCAGATGGAGCGAGTGTCAGGTCAGGGTGCAGTATTCCGGGGGAGCGAGGGTCAGGTCAGGGTGCAGTATTCCGGTGGAGCGAGGGTCAGGTCAGGGTGCAGTAATCCGGTGGAGCGAGTGTCAGGTCAGGGTGCAGTATTCCGGTGGAGCGAGGGTCTGGTCAGGGCGCAGTATTCCAGGGGAGCGAGGGTCAGGTCAGGGTGCAGTATTCCGGTGGAGCGAGGGTCAGGTCAGGGTGCAGTATTCCAGGGGAGCGAGGGTCAGGTCAGGGTGCAGTATTCCGGTGGAGCGAGGGTCAGGTCAGGGTGCAGCATTCTGGAGGAGCGAGGGTCAGGTCAGGGTGCAGTATTCCGGGGGAGCGAGGGTCAGGTCAGGGTGCAGTATTCCTGTGGAGAGAGGGTCAGGTCAGGGTGCAGTATTCCAGTGGAGAGAGGGTCAGGTCAGGGTGCAGTATTCCAGTGGAGAGAGGGTCAGGTCAGGGTGCAGTATTCCAGTGGAGCGAGGGTCAGGTCAGGGTGCAGTATTCCGGTGGAGCGAGGGTCGGGTCAGGGTGCAGTATTCCGGTGGAGCGAGGGTCGGGTCAGGGTGCAGTATTCCAGTGGAGAGAGGGTCGGGTCAGGGTGCAGTATTCCGGGGGAGTGAGGGTCAGGTCAGGGTGCAGTATTCCTGTGGAGCGAGGGTCGGGTCAGGGTGCAGTATTCCGGGGGAGTGAGGGTCAGGTCAGGGTGCAGTATTCCGGTGGAGCGAGGGTCAGGTCAGGGTGCAGTATTCCAGGGGAGCGAGGGTCAGGTCAGGGTGCAGTATTCCGGTGGAGCGAGGGTCAGGTCAGGGTGCAGCATTCTGGAGGAGCGAGGGTCAGGTCAGGGTGCAGCATTCCGGTGGAGCGAGGGTCAGGTCAGGGTGCAGTATTCCGGGGGAGCGAGGGTCAGGTCAGGGTGCAGTATTCCTGTGGAGAGAGGGTCAGGTCAGGATGCAGTATTCCAGTGGAGAGAGGGTCAGGTCAGGGTGCAGTATTCCAGTGGAGAGAGGGTCAGGTCAGGGTGCAGTATTCCAGTGGAGCGAGGGTCAGGTCAGGGTGCAGTATTCCGGTGGAGCGAGGGTCGGGTCAGGGTGCAGTATTCCAGTGGAGAGAGGGTCAGGTCAGGGTGCAGTAATCCGGGGGAGCGAGGGTCAGGTCAGGGTGCAGTATTCCGGTGGAGCGAGGGTCAGGTCAGGGTGCAGTATTCCGGTGGAGCGAGGGTCAGGTCAGGGAGCAGTATTCCGGGGGAGCGAGGGTCAGGTCAGGGTGCAGTATTCCGGTGGAGCGAGGGTCAGGTCAGGGTGCAGTAATCCGGGGGAGCGAGGGTCAGGTCAGGGTGCAGTATTCCGGTGGAGCGAGGGTCAGGTCAGGGTGCAGTATTCCGGTGGAGCGAGGGTCAGGTCAGGGAGCAGTATTCCGGGGGAGCGAGGGTCAGGTCAGGGTGCAGTATTCCGATGGAGTGAGGGTCAGGTCAGGGAGCAGTATTCCGGGGGAGCGAGGGTCAGGTCAGGGTGCAGTATTCCGATGGAGTGAGGGTCAGGTCAGGGAGCAGTATTCCGGGGGAGCGAGGGTCAGGTCAGGGTGCAGTATTCCGGTGGAGCGAGGGTCAGGTCAGGGTGCAGTATTCCGGTGGACTGAGAGTCAGGTCAGGGAGCAGTATTCCGGGGGAGCGAGGGTCAGGTCAGGGTGCAGTATTCCGGTGGAGCGAGGGTCAGGTCAGGCTGCAGTATTCTGGTGAAGCGAGGGTCAGGTCAGGGTGCAGTATTCCGGTGGAGCGAGGGTCTGGTCAGGGTGCAGTATTCCGGTGGAGCGAGGGTCAGGTCAGGGTGCAGTATTCCGGTGGAGCGAGGGTCTGGTCAGGGTGCAGTATTCCGGTGGAGTGAGGGTCAGGTCAGGCTGCAGTATTCTGGTGAAGCGAGGGTCAGGTCAGGGTGCAGTATTCCGGGGGAGCGAGGGTCAGGTCAGGGTGCAGTATTCCGGGGGAGCGAGGGTCGGGTCAGGGTGCAGTATTCCGGGGGAGAGAGGGTCAGGTCAGGCTGCAGTATTCTGGTGAAGCGAGGGTCAGGTCAGGGTGCAGTATTCCGGGGGAGCGAGGGTCTGGTCAGGGTGCAGTATTCCGGGGGAGCGAGGGTCTGGTCAGGGTGCAGTATTCCGGGGGAGCGAGGGTCAGGTCAGGGTGCAGTATTCCGGGGGAGCGAGGGTCAGGTCAGGGTGCAGTATTCCGGTGGAGCGAGGGTCTGGTCAGGGTGCAGTATTCCGGGGGAGCGAGGGTCAGGTCAGGGTGCAGTATTCCGGTGGAGCGAGAGTCAGGTCAGGGTGCAGTATTCCGGTGGAGCGAGAGTCAGGTCAGGGTGCAGTATTCCGGTGGAGCGAGAGTCAGGTCAGGGTGCAGTATTCCGGTGGAGCGAGAGTCAGGTCAGGGTGCAGTATTCCGGTGGAGCGAGAGTCAGGTCAGGGTGCAGTATTCCGGTGGAGCGAGGGTCAGGTCAGGGTGCAGTATTCCGGTGGAGCGAGGGTCAGGTCAGGGTGCAGTATTCCGGGGGAGCGAGG
The DNA here is from genome assembly GCA_027917425.1 of Gastrophryne carolinensis. Taxonomy (NCBI): domain Eukaryota; kingdom Metazoa; phylum Chordata; class Amphibia; order Anura; family Microhylidae; genus Gastrophryne; species Gastrophryne carolinensis. Next base: position 6,107,913 of record CM051239.1, on the reverse strand, counting down.
GTCAGGTCAGGGTGCAGTATTCCGGTGGAGCGAGGGTCTGGTCAGGGTGCAGTATTCCGGGGGAGCGAGGGTCAGGTCAGGGTGCAGTATTCCGGTGGAGCGAGGGTCAGGTCAGGGTGCAGTATTCCGGTGGAGCGAGGGTCAGGTCAGGGTGCAGTATTCCGGGGGAGCGAGGGTCAGGTCAGGGTGCAGTATTCCGGTGGAGCGAGGGTCTGGTCAGGGTGCAGTATTCCGGGGGAGCGAGGGTCGGGTCAGGGTGCAGTATTCCGGTGGAGCGAGGGTCTGGTCAGGGTGCAGTATTCCGGGGGAGCGAGGGTCAGGTCAGGGTGCAGTATTCCGGGGGAGCGAGGGTCAGGTCAGGGTGCAGTATTCTGGGGGAGCGAGGGTCAGGTCAGGGTGCAGTATTCCGGTGGAGCGAGGGTCAGGTCAGGGTGCAGTATTCCGGTGGAGTGAGGGTCAGGTCAGGGTGCAGTATTCCGGGGGAGCGAGGGTCAGGTCAGGGTGCAGTATTCTGGGGGAGCGAGGGTCAGGTCAGGGTGCAGTATTCCGGGGGAGCGAGGGTCAGGTCAGGGTGCAGTATTCCGGTGGAGCGAGGGTCAGGTCAGGGTGCAGTATTCCGGTGGAGCGAGGGTCAGGTCAGGGAGCAGTATTCCGGTGGAGTGAGGGTCAGGTCAGGGTGCAGTATTCCGGGGGAGCGAGGGTCAGGTCAGGGTGCAGTATTCTGGGGGAGCGAGGGTCAGGTCAGGGTGCAGTATTCTGGGGGAGCGAGAGTCAGGTCAGGGTGCAGTATTCCGGTGGAGCGAGGGTCAGGTCAGGGTGCAGTATTCCGGTGGAGCGAGGGTCAGGTCAGGGTGCAGTATTCCGGGGGAGCGAGGGTCAGGTCAGGGTGCAGTATTCCGGTGGAGCGAGGGTCAGGTCAGGGTGCAGTATTCCGGTGGAGTGAGGGTCAGGTCAGGGTGCAGTATTCCGGGGGAGCGAGGGTCAGGTCAGGGTGCAGTATTCCGCAGTATTCAGGGGGAGCAAGGGTCAGGTCAGGGTGCAGTATTCCGGGGGAGCGAGGGTCAGGTCAGGGTGCAGTATTCTGGGGGAGCGAGGGTCAGGTCAGGGTGCAGTATTCCGGTGGAGTGAGGGTCAGGTCAGGGTGCAGTATTCCGGTGGAGCGAGGGTCAGGTCAGGGAGCAGTATTCCGGGGGAGCGAGGGTCAGGTCAGGGAGCAGTAATCCGGTGGAGTGAGGGTCAGGTCAGGGTGCAGTATTCCGGTGGAGCGAGGGTCAGGTCAGGGAGCAGTATTCCGGGGGAGCGAGGGTCAGGTCAGGGTGCAGTATTCCGCAGTATTCAGGGGGAGCAAGGGTCAGGTCAGGGAGCAGTATTCCGGGGGAGCGAGGGTCAGGTCAGGGTGCAGTATTCCGGGGGAGCGAGGGTCAGGTCAGGGTGCAATTTCCCAGGGTCCAGGAAAGGGTTAACAATTTTAGGCGAGCTTTAACGTCTACTCCCTTCCCAATGAGATCCGATACCCCGATTGGTCGCTATGGAAACCGTATCCCTACAGCGCCAAGGTATGTGGGATGAGGGTCTGGAAAAGCCATCAGCGTCGTCAAGCAGCCGGCGCTCCCAGAATCCTCCCTGTCGGGGGACTCGGGCGGGTTACCTCGGATAGCAAGGCGGGGGAGGTGCAGTAGTTTCCTGTCCCCCATGAGATGGAGCTCTGCTAGGAAAAGGTGAGTATCTCTCTAATGCAGGGCTCACTGATGGTGTGAGGGGTGAGGTTAGTTTCCTGTCCCCCATCAGATGGAGCTCTGCTAGGAAAAGGATCCAAAATCAGGATGCCCCGCTGTGTGATACCCCCCAGGTCGTCCCATACACTTACCCTGCTTCCCGGTCCACTGGCGCATGCATGAGCCGCGGCCGCATCCCTCTAGCAGGGCGTGTACCCATGCCAGGCACTTGTGAATGGCCGGCGGGGGCACACTCCCTGTTAGAGGGAAGCGGGGGGGGGGTGCGGCCGCGGCTCGCGCATGTGCCGTTGGACCAGGACGCACGGCAGTGAATGGCGGGGATTCATGCAGCGGGGCATCCCAAACCCAGGCTGGTGAAAACAAAGAGGATCAACCAACCCAACCACAGTCTCATCGCCCTCTTTATGGGCCTTACCCACCAGCATCAGCATCATGTGACCACGCCCGGCCCCGGGGTCCCTCCTTAAGAAGCAGCGGGGGATCTCCAGGGCCGGACAGGGTTGGTATCTGCGCTTGCAGGTGGCCGAGGCCCAACTCTTACCCGACCAGCCTATGAGCTAGTAACTCCGCCCCCTCAAAGAACTTCTAAGCCAATCACGTGCATTTCACAGGTCAAAGCTATAGCATAAGCCAATCACAAGCAGCAGGGGATCAATGATTGGTCAATGCTATAGCATAAGCCAATCACAAGCAGCGGGGGATCAATGATTGGTCAATGCTATAGCATAAGCCAATCACGTGCATTTCACAGGTCAATGCTATAGCATAAGCCAATCACAAACAGCAGGGGATCAATGATTGGTCAATGCTATAGCATAAGCCAATCACAAGCAGCGGGGGATCAATGATTGGTCAATGCTATAGCATAAGCCAATCACAAGTAGCAGGGGATCAATGATTGGTCATTGCTATAGCATAAGCCAATCACAAGCAGCGGGGGATCAATGATTGGTCAATGCTATAGCATAAGCCAATCACAAGCAGTGGGGGATCAATGATAGGTCAATGCTATAGCATAAGCCAATCACAAGCAGCGGGGGATCAATAATTGGTCAATGCTATAGCATAAGCCAATCACAAGCAGCGGGGGAACAATGATTGGTCAATGCTATAGAATAAGCCAATCACAAGCAGCGGGGGATCAATGATTGGTCAATGCTATAGCATAAGCCAATCACAAGCAGCGGGGGATCAATGATTGGTCAATGCTATAGCAGAAGCCAATCACGTGCATTTCACAGGTCAATGCTATAGCATAAGCCAATCACAAACAGCAGGGGATCAATGATTGGTCAATGCTATAGCATAAGCCAATCACAAGCAGCGGGGGATCAATGATTGGTCAATGCTATAGCATAAGCCAATCACAAGTAGCAGGGGATCAATGATTGGTCATTGCTATAGCATAAGCCAATCACAAGCAGCGGGGGATCAATGATTGGTCAATGCTATAGCATAAGCCAATCACAAGCAGCGGGGGATCAATGATTGGTCAATGCTATAGCATAAGCCAATCACAAGCAGCGGGGGATCAATAATTGGTCAATGCTATAGCATAAGCCAATCACAAGCAGCGGGGGAACAATGATTGGTCAATGCTATAGAATAAGCCAATCACAAGCAGCGGGGGATCAATGATTGGTCAATGCTATAGCATAAGCCAATCACAAGCAGCGGGGGATCAATGATTGGTCAATGCTATAGCAGAAGCCAATCACGTGCATTTCACAGGTCAATGCTATAGCAGAAGCCAATCACAAGCAGCAGGGGATCAATGATTGGTCAATGCTATAGCAGAAGCCAATCACGTGCATTTCACAGGTCAATGCTATAGCATAAGCCAATCACAAGCAGTGGGGGATCAATGATAGGTCAATGCTATAGCATAAGCCAATCACAAGCAGCGGGGGATCAATAATTGGCCAATGCTATAGCAGAAGCCAATCACAAGCAGTGGGGGATCAATGATAGGTCAATGCTATAGCATAAGCCAATCACAAGCAGCGGGGGATCAATGATTGGTCAATGCTATAGCAGAAGCCAATCACAAGCCAGCAGCAGTGGATAGGTGATGATACTGTCACAGGTGGGCCTCACGCTACCCGCAATTAAGGGGCTGGGCGTCATCGCCCAATTGGCCCTAGACCACCCCCACCAGGAATTCTCCCTGCGGCCAGTCCGCCACCTGTAACATAGAGAGACCAGGAGGTGGCTTACCCTGATAGGTGGAAACCATCTGCACCACGTCATCGTACACCATCAGCGTGGCCGCGCGCTCGGGCAGCAACTCCAGGCTCAGGGAGGAGAAGACTGAAAGGAAAAAAAAGAAGGCGACACATTCATTTCCTTAAAGAAGACCTAAACCCTCCTAATCAATTTCAGCGAAAGATCCTCCTGCTAATTTGTCACTGGGACTTAAAGCGGACCTTCACTCTGAATAAGAGTCTATCTTATATGTTTCCCACACCCTGTACATACAGATTGCCCACATTAATCCGGACCTTCACCCTGATTAAGAGCCTATCTTATATGTTTCCCACACCCTGTACATACAGATTGCCCACATTAATCCGGACCCTCACCCTGAATAAGAGCCTATGATATATGTTTCCCACACCCTGTACATACAGATTGCCCACATTAATCCGGACCCTCACCCTGAATAAGAGCCTATCTTATATGTTTCCCCCCTGTACATACAGATTGCCCACATTAATCCGGACCCTCACCCTGAATAAGAGCCTATCTTATATGTCTCCCACACCCTGTACATACAGATTGCTCACATTAATCCAGACCCTCACCCTGAATAAGAGCCTATCTTATATGTTTCCCACACCCTGTACATACAGATTGCCCACATTAATCCGGACCCTCACCCTGAATACAAGCCTATCTTATATGTTTCCCACACCCTGTACATACAGATTGCCCACATTAATCCAGACCTTCACCCTGAATAAGAGCCTATCTTATATGTTTCCCACACCCTGTACATACAGATTGCCCACATTAATCCAGACCTTCACCCTGAATAAGAGCCTATCTTATATGTTTTCCACACCCTGTACATACAGATTGCTCACATTAATCCGGACCTTCACCCTGAATAAGAGCCTATCTTATATGTTTCCCACACCCTGTACATACAGATTGCTCACATTAATCCGGACCTTCACCCTGAATAAGAGCCTATCTTATATGTTTCCCACACCCTCTACATACAGATTGCCCACATTAAAAATCACCCTACCTGCATCTGCTGCATGTTATCAGCCTTTAAACATCCAAGATGGCGGCTCATGGAGCATCAGGCAGTCTGCAAACAGGAAGTGTCTTCTGACTGTGCCGCTATGCATTCTGGGATTGCTGACCTTTTTCTGACCCCAGCTCTGCTCTGTCTGTGCAAAGCGTAGCTATAACCCCGCCCCCTGTATTTTATCCCCCTCTCCTAACCTCAGTATGTGACGCTACTGAGCCAAGATGGCGGCGCCCGTATCTTAGAGTCCTGAACAGAGTTGCAGCCCGGTGGGGGAAAGAATAATAAAGTGACTAAAAACTTAAAACATATTAATTTTAGATGCTGGGAAACAGTTTTATAAGGGTTTGGGCTTTTCGTTAAATCATGCGGAAGGTCCGGTTTAAAGTGGATCAAAACCCACTCCAATCGGCCTAGGAATCTATAAGATTTCTGGGCTGATTGATTCCCTCCCCCGGGACATTCGGGACGCCCCGCTGTGTGAAACCCCCCAGGTCACCCATACACTTACCTTGTTTCCCGGTCCAACGGCGCATGCATAAGCCGCGGCGCATCCCCACTATCCCTCTAGCAGGGTGTGTGCCCGGGCCAGGCATGTGTGAATGGCCAGTGCGGGCACGCTCCCTGTTAGGGGGAAGCGGGGGATGCGGCCCTCAGCGCACTTGGAGACGTTCGCCTTAAATGACATGACATCAGCGGCTCTGAGCGCGAACTGGGGGATTTCACACATCCCCGATCGGGGGGCCCCAGGGGACAGGACTAAAACCCAGGATAGTCAAAATCCTGGGTTTTGGTCCACTTTAAATAGAAAAACCGCTACAATCTGGAGGGATGTCCCTGCGATGCTGTCACACATGATGGCATACCTCCCTAGTGTCCCTGATTTGGAGGGACTGTCCCTCTTTTTAGTCCGTGTCCCCCTGTCCCTCGTTCTCATTTGTCCCTCTTTGAGGTGTAACATGCAGATCTGCAGCAATAAATGATTCATTTGCCTATTCCACATGTTTCTATTGTTGTAACTGTTACAATGTATCTCCTATCCATCCCTCAATGAGGGGGCGTGGCTTCATCAAACCCCAATGAGGGGGCGTGGCTTCATCCATTCCTCAATGAGGGGACGTGACTTCATTTACATATTGTCCCTCTTTGAGGTGTAACATGCACATCTGCAGCAATAAATGATTCATTTGCCTATTCAAAGTGTTTCTACTGTTGTAACTGTTACAATGTATCTCCTATCCATCTCTCAATGAGGGGGCGTGGCTTCATCATACCCCAGTGAGGGGGGCGTGGCTTCATCCATTCCTCAATGAGGAGGCGTGGCTTCATTTACATACTGTCCCTCTTTGAGGTGTAACATGCAGATCTGCAGCAATAAATGATTCATTTGCCTATTCAAAGTGTTTCTATTGTTTTAACTGTTACAATGTATCTCCTATCCATCCCTCAATGAGGGGGCGTGGCTTCATCATACCCCAATGAGGGGGCGTGGCTTCATCCATTCCTCAATGAGGGGACGTGACTTCATTTACATATTGTCCCTCTTTGAGGTGTAACATGCAGATCTGCAGCAATAAATGATTCATTTGCTTATTCAGAGTGTTTCTATTGTTGTAAATGTTACAATGTATCTCCTATCTATCCCTCAATGAGGGGGTGTGGCTTCACCTATCCCTCAATAGGGGGGCTTCATTTACATATTGTCCCTCTTTGAGGTGTAACATGCAGATCTGCAGCAATAAATGATTCATTTGCCTATTCAAAGTGTTTCTACTGTTGTAACTGTTACAATGTATCTCCTATCCATCAATCAATGAGGGGGCGTGGCTTCATTTAACAAATGTCCCTCTTTTCCACCCTGAAAAGTTGAAAGGTATGGTGATGGTATATGTTGGTGCCATTGGAGGCGGATATAAAAACGACTTAGTGAGGGGGGCGGGGCCGGGTGTTTTGTCACCTACCTGGCAAGCGGATCGGCCTCCAGGGGGCGGAGTTTGGCACGTAGGCATGCTTGGCGGCGGCGACGGTCAGCCGACTCCCCAGCCTGTACTGCAGCTTGATGAGGGCGGAGCCGTCGGGGCCGGTGGTCGCGGACGCCGCGGGCGCCCGATCGGAGAAGACCTCTACGGCGGCGTTCCTGAGCGGCTGGCGGCTTCCGGCATCGCTGACCTGAACCCTCAGCGTCACCTCTGCGGGGGAGAGAGAGAGAGAAGAGCATCAACCTAAAGCTTGCCTGCGATTGGCCACCACCTGAACCTATCGGAGGGAGGCATATTTTACTGTTAATTAAAGCAGAACTAAAGTCATACAAATGCGAGGGGGATAGGAAGCAAAACTCTTAAAGCGGATCAAAACCTGGGAATTTGGACTATCCTGGGTTTTAGCATGGTGCAGCCCGCGCATGCGCCATTGGATCAGGTAAGTTGTGAAGGGAGTTCGGGGGGGTTTGCACAGTGGGGCATCCCGAATCTGGATACCCCATGAGGATGGAATAAGACGGCCCTGGAGTCTTATAGATTCCAAAGCCACCTTTTAATGGCGCACTTGCGCAGGCTTAGATAAGCTTTAAACACTTACCCATTACCTCTGGAGTCTAAAAGATTAAAGTGGACCAAAACCCACGCCAATCGGCCCAGGAATCTATAAGATAAGATACTCAGGTTGGTCGATTCCCTCTTCCCGGGGTATCCAAAATCGGGATGCCCCACTGTGTGATACCCCCCCAGGTCGCCCCATTCACTTACCTTGCTTCCCATTCCAACGGCGCATGTGCGAGCCGCATCCCCGCTATCCCTCTAGCAGGGCACGTGCCCACACCAGGCATTTGTGAATGGCACGCTCCCTGTTAGAGGGAAGCGGAGGATGCGGCCGCCAGCGTGCTGATTGGGCGAGAGGGGTGCCCTGGGGGGCAAGGACCAAAACCCAGGATAGTCAAAATCCTGGGTTTTGGCCCACTTTAAGGGCTGACTAAATGCCCCTGGGTCATCCAATATGGGATACCCCACATTGTGAACCGCATTCGCCTACCTTTCCAGAACGCCTACATTGCGTTCTAAGCCAGAGGAGCAACCTTCTCTTATACACTTTAAAGCAGAACTATAGCCAAAAATTAACCAGGGGGTTTCACACAGTGGGTGGAGTATGAGTGGATGTAGGAGTGAGGACTGAGATTGGTGGGAAGGTTTCTCTCACACACACGAGGGCATCCCGAAATATAGATGCACCGGCCCTGGAGTCCTTCAAGGCTGGGAAGACGGGGTTTTGTTCCACTTTCAGACCCCTGTAGAGTGTCAGCCAGCACTGGGCCTCACCAGCTGTAAGACTAATCAGGACTGCAGCAGAGGCTGAGCACATGAAAGGCTCCGGGGATGCCCTCGGCAGCTGTCCCACACCAATAAAAGTGCCCAGCAGCGGCTCCTGAGCATCGCGGCGAAGGCTGACCGACGTTTCGGGGGCTAATTAAACACTTCCTATAAACACCAGAGGTGAGAGAACCTCACACAGTGTCGGGAGTGCACCACAGATGACAGGTGCGCGCTAATGAGGAGGATATATACAGACGACACATAAAAGTTCTGCACGCACCCGTCACAATGGCCGGTTTTTGTTGTGTTGTAAAATCAGACCAAGAAGAATAATTTTGGACCTTTCTCCACCAGGGGGAGTGTCGCAGAGCAGGGCACCCCAAATGGGGATATTTCCGGAGATGGTCTTTTAGACTTTAAAGCGGATCAAAACCCTCTACTCTTCCCCTCCGACCTCACGAGTGCCTGTCACATTTGGGGAGTGTGTGTGTGTGTGTGTGTGTGTGTTTATGTCTGTGCATAACATGACAGACATGCTGATCCCCTCTGTTTCATCTCCCCCAGCATCTGGTGATTGTGTGTGTGTCTGTGTGTAACATGACAGACATGCTGATCCTTTTCTGAGTTAAATCTGTTTCATCCCCTCCAGCATCTGATTGTGTGTGTGTAACATGACTGACATGCCGATCCCTTTTCTGAAGTAAATCTGTTTCATCCCTCCAGCATCTGGTGATTGTGTGTGTGTCTGTGTGTAACATGACAGACATGCGGATCCTTTTCTGAAGTAAATCTGTTTCATTCCTTCCAGCATCTGGTGAGTGTGTGTGTGTGTGTGTGTGTGTGTGTGTGTGTGTGTGTGTGTGTGTATGTGTGTGTAACATGACAGACATGCTGATCCCTTTTCTGAGTTCTCCGTTTCATCTCCTCCAGCATCTGGTGATTGTGTGTGTGTGTGTGTGTGTGTGTGTGTGTGTGTGTGTGTGTGTGTGTGTAACTGTGTAACATGACAGACATGCTGATCCTTTTCTGAGTTAACACTGTTTCATCTCCTCCAGCATCTGGTGATTGTGTGTGTGTCTGTGTGTAACATGACAGACATGCTGATCCTTTTCTGAGTTAAATCTGTTTCATCCCCTCCATCATCTGGTGATTGTGTGCGTGTGTGTGTAACATGACTGACATGCCGATACCTTATCTGAGGTAAATCTCTGTCTCATCCCCTCCAGCATCTGGTGATTGTGTGTGTGTGTGTGTGTGTGTGTGTGTGTGTGTAACATGATGGACACGCTGATCCCTTTTCTGAGGTAAATCTCTGTTTCATCTCCTCCAGCATCTGGTGATTGTGTGTGTGTCTGTGTGTAACATGACTGACATGCTGATCCCTTTTCTGAAGTAAATCTGTTTCATTCCCTCCAGCATCTGGTGATTGTGTGTGTGTAACATGACAGACATGCTGATACCTTATCTGAGGTAAATCTCTGTCTCATCCCCTCCAGCATCTGGTGATTGTGTGCATGTGTGTGTAACATGACTGACATGCTGATCCCTTTTCTGAAGTAAATCTGTTTCATTTCCTCCAGCATCTGGTGATTGTGTGTGTGTGTGTGTGTGTGTGTGTGTGTGTGTGTGTGTGTAACATGACAGACATGCCGATACCTTATCTGAGGTAAATCCCTGTCTAATCCCCTCCAGCATCTGGTGCTTGTGTGTGTGTGTGTGTAACATGACAGACATGCTGATCCCTTTTCGGAGGTAAATCTCTGTTTCATCCCCTCCAGCATCTGGTGATTGTGTGTGCGTGTGTATAACATGACTGACATGCTGATCCCTTTTCTGAAGTAAATCTGTTTCATCCCCTCCATCATCTGGTGAGTGTGTGTGCGTGTGTGTGTGTAACATGACTGACATGCTGATCCCTTTTCTGAAGTAAATCTGTTTCATTCCCTCCAGCATCTGGTGACTGTGTGTGTGTGTAACATGACAGGCATGCTGATACCTCATCTGAGGTAAATCTCTGTCTCATCCCCTCCAGCATCTGGTGTGTGTGTGTGTGTGTGTGTGTGTGTGTGTGTGTGTGTGTGTGTAACATGACTGACATGCTGATCCCTTTTCTAAAGTAAATCTGTTTCATTCCCTCCAGTATCTGGTGACTGTGTGTGTGTGTGTGTGTGTGTGTGTGTGTGTGTGTGTGTGTGTGTGTGTGTATATATATAACATGACAGACATGCTGATACCTTATCTGAGGTAAATCTCTGTTTCATCCCCTCCAGCATCTGGTGATTGTGTGCGTGTGTGTATAACATGACAGACATTCTGATCCTTTTCTGAGTTAAATCTGTTTCATCCCCTCCAGCATCTGGTGTTTGTGTGTCACATGATGGACACGCTGATCCCTTTTCTGAGATAAATTTGTTTCATTCCCTCCAGCCGCAGCTCTGACTGAATGAGAGCCCGCGCAGGCGCCGTTGGACCGGGCAGAGGAGAGCGATTACCAGCGCCCTGGGGCATTTCACACAGTGGGACATCCCAATTCATAGGAAGCCAGCAGCCGGCCCTGGAACCTTTTTTGAGACCAGGGCAGGCAATTTTTGTTCCGCTTTAACAACCAAGAGAGGGGGGCAGATGGCAGTGCCCGGGTATAAGATGCACAGAGAAGGGGGGGGGGGGGAGTAGGCCAGAGGGAGCACAGGGAGAATTCCTATTGGGCCATAGTGCTTTGAGGCTAAAGACCCTGTGTGGGAATTTTCTAGCACCCCACTAAGGTCCCCCGCTGTCCCCCTGCCAAGACCCCCATTGCCTTTAGCACCAGCTTCATGGCTGTGAGGACCATACCCACACCTGACCCTGTATGTGAAAAGGGTATTTTTTGAACAGCTTAAAAAAACCCTGGGGGCAGGGCTCGACAGCTCAGGGGCAGGCCATGGACTCCATTAGTAAATTTATCTTCTGATTTTTAGCCCCAGTCCTCCACTGGTTGAGCGTAAATTAAATAAATGGTGGATCAGGGCTGGCCAGAATCCACTGAGGTACAGGCAATGGAAACGGGGCGACCTGGGAGGGGTACACACAGCGGGACATCCCAGTTCAGGATGCCCCCCCGCACAGAGGAACAACAGATGTCTTCAATTGAAAGCAGATGTCACTCGGCTCGTTCCCCCCGATGCGCGAAGAGCGCAGCATCCTCCAGGGCCAACATTCTTCGCTGCTCGGATAGAAATTTCCATTGTTATTTTCTTTCACCTCCATTATTTATTTGCTTTGAAATTTTAAACAAATGTTTTCCAAAAGGAGAAGAAACGATACGTTCCCTCTACGGCGCCTCCTCCAGGCCAAACAGCGTGCTGAGCGGGAACGAGAACCAGCGTGTATAACAAACTGTTATGGTGCTCCACTATTAAAGTGGACCAAAACCTAGGATTTTGACCATCCAGGGTTTTGGTCCCCGGGACACCCTGATTGGGATCAGCATGTCTGTCATGTTACGCTGTGTGAAATTCCCCAGTTCGCCGATGCTAACTTTCCTCTTCTGGTCCTAGGAGCCACTGAAAGAAGGAAGGAAGGAAAAGAGGAAGAAAGGAAGGAAAAGAGGAAGAAAGGAAGGAAAAGAGGAAGAAAGGAAGGAAAAGAGGAAGGAAGGAATGAAGACAGGAAGTGAGGGAGGAGGAGGAGGTCAGGCAGAGTTCTGTTTATAAGAGACCAAAACAATGACGACAACCCTGAGGCTGGGTGTAGAGCAGCGCTGACTCTGCATTTGGTTGGCTTTGTTGTAGGAACCCCCAAGGCGAGTCCATTACTCCTATGAGAAACGCCCAGCGGCGCCATCGTTTAGTCGATGCTGCGCTGCCAGAGGTCACTGGGCGCAGCGTGTGCTGCATTGTCATGTAGCAGATCAAGGCAACTGGACTCGACGTTCGCATTTTGAAAAATCCAATAGGAGGACTGGCGAAATGGCCATAAGGCAGAACAAAACCCGGGATTTTCACTATCCAGGGTTTGGATTCATCGATTTGGGCTGCACCCCTTGCCTCCCGACTCACCCATAAAAACATGGTCCTGCGGCGAATCCCCTCTATGGTTGTGCAGAGGCTAAAAAAGCTGATTGAAGGAGAGTTGCGCTTGAGCTGTGGAACTGCCTCTGAGTTATTCGTAAGGGGCAACCCGGGGGGCATCCCAAATTGATAGCAAAAATCCCAGGTTTCGGTCTGCTTTAAAGTAGACCAAAACCCACAGATTCCCGGGCCGATAGATTCCCTCCCCCCAGGAGGTGTGAAACCCCCCAGGTTGCCCCGTTCACTTACCTTGCTTCCCGGTCCAATAGCTCATGCACAAGCCGCATCCCTCTAGCAGGACGTGTGCCTGCACCACACATTTGTGAATGGCCGGTGCGGGCATGCTCTCTGTTAGAGGGAAGCGGGGGATGCGGCCGCCAGTGCTCGGATCTTCTGGCCTTGGTGTCAGCAGCTCCAAGTGCGCTGATTGGACCAGCGGTCGCGCATGCACTGTAGGACCGGGAAGAAGTGAGTTGCGCTTGGCGATCTGGGGGTTTCGCACATCCCCAATTGGGGTGCCCCCGGGGAAAGGGACCAAATCCCAGAATAGTCAAAATCAAAGAGTTTTGGTCCACTTTAAAGGGGAACACCACCTTAGAAATTGACTTTCTTGGATCTTGTTCCTCTCTGGCAGGGAATCCCAAACTGAGATGTGTGTATCAGACGTAAACTCACAGTCACTGGTCACACTCTCGGCCAATCAGAGGTTCTCTCTCCTTTCAGATTTCTTTTGTCCCTTCATCAAGGGATACCGCAATGAAGCAAAGGATGATGGGATATCCCCCCCCCCCCCCCGTGACCGGGAAGCCCGCAGTTCGGTGATGACACAAAGCTGTGACACATCAGCATCCCCGGCACTGGCACCACCGCGTGAGGAATGATGCCTTGACAGAGGCGGTTATGTAATGACGTCATCCAGTTACTGAACGTGATCTCACTGCTGAAATATGCCGCGCCCCCACCTGATGGGGAGGAAACAAAGGTCACACTCTAAAGGGGCGTGACCCGATCGTAAACACACACTGACAGGTGAGGACCAGACCTGTATGTGGGGGGGGGGCTGATCGATTTCCTACCCCCCCCCACACAGCTGGGCATCCCCAACCGGGGTCCACCTTAAAGACATAGACCCCTCCCAAGACACAACACTGTGGCTGTAGGAGATTGATGGCCACGGGGGGAGGGGGGGGGGATTGGGGCATCCCGTGTTTACACATAGCTGGAATATCGGCTTTGGGTGGTCGGGACCCTTTCAGAGGTTTATTTTTAGATCCATTAACGAATAGCTAGTGCGCCCCCCCCCCCCCTTCCCATCTAGGACACTTGGGACAGACGCCAGTCCCGGGTGTTGTCCCCAGTTATGCTGCCGTGTGCAGAGTGCTGCTTAAGAGCCAGCTGCTTCCCATGTGCTGCCACTTAACATATCCAGGGAGCCGGACGCACCGCCCCCCCCCCCCGAGCCGGCACAATGCACAATGCCGAGGAGACAGGTGCCGAGCCATCAAAGTCTCACCCTCCCCATGAATTATGGATGCCAGCACGCCCCCGCTGCATGCTGCCCCTTACCCAACCTGGAGGGACCGGAAGCTGGGGCGCACACGTTGCTCATACGACTGCGGCGAGCTTCTGCTCCCCAAAGAGAAGAGAAACCGCATAAACTTTCCCCCGATCGGGGATTCCCCACTGCATGAAATCCCCAGATCGCCGAGCGCAACTCATCTCTTCCCTGTCCTGTGGCACATGTGCGGCTGCTCATGTAATCAGCGCGATCAGAGCCGCTGACGCCACGGCGTCTGAGACTTCGTCTAAGGCCAGTGGCTTCAAGTGCGCTGGCGGACGCATCCCCGCTTCCCTCTAACAGGCAATGTGCTTGCGCCAGCCATTCACAAATGCCCTGCTAGAGGGATAGCGGGGACGCGGCGGCGGCTCGCGCATGCGGCGTTGGACTGGGAAGCAAGGTAAGTGTATGGGGCAACCTGGGGGGTTTCACACAGTGGGGTATCCCGATTTTGGAATGGATCGGACCGGTAATCTTATAGATTCCCAGGCCGATCGCGTTTGGTTTTGGTCCACTTTAAAGTGGGACAAAACCCGGGAATTTGACTTTCCTGGGCTTTGTTATGTGCACCCCCGAATTGGGATGCCCCATTGTGCGAGAACGACTAGTAAAGCTCGCCTCTCCTCGGTCCAACGGCGCATGCGCGGGCTCTCGTCCAATCAGAGCCCTTTGCCGCGTTAACGTCTGTTGGCAAAGGGCTCTGATTGGATTCGTTGGAGAGCGAGCGCCTCCGCCATTCAGATAGGCGCGAAAGGAAGGCGTCCACGACCCCGGGGGATGCAGCAGCGTGCGCCCCCCCCATTGTAAACCGTACGAGCAGTTTGCCAAATGATGTAGTCACAGCAGACGGCTCTGATTGGACGAGAGTCCACGTGTGCGCCGTTGGAGCGGGGAAAGTAGTGCTACTACCGGTTCCCCCTGATTCGGCCAGCGGACGGCCCTGGATGGAATCTTAGGTTCCAGGCTGACCGCTGGTGGGTTTTGTTCTGCTTTAAAGAGGAAGTCCAAGCTTGCTAAGTCTAAGCTATGCAAATATGGGATGCCCCGGGCTTGCTGGAATCCCCCTCCTCAGGAGGGTCTATGATCCTGCAACACGCTTCACTGGACTCCAATCTGTATAGATTCAGTGCAACCAAACCCTTAAAGTGGACCAAAAGTAAAATATGACCGACATTCTGCTACTACCTCCTACTGCGGCACCACCACAACCCCAAATGGGATGCCCCGGGATCTGCAGAGCACAAAGGTTTCCTCCTCCTCCATCACCGGACTCCCATCTGTATAGATACAGTGCAACCAGATCCTTAAAGGGGACCTCCAGTACCATGATCCACCCCAATATGGGATGCCCCGGGATCTGCAGAGCACAAAGGTTTCCTCCTCCTCCATCACCGGACTCACATCTGTATAAACACAGTGCAACCAGACCCTTAAAGTGGACCTCCAGTACCATGATCCACCCCAAATGGGATGCCCCGGGATCTGCAGAGCACAAAGGTTTCCTCCTCCTCCATCACCAGACTCCCATCTGTATAGATACAGTGCAACCAGACCCTTAAAGTGGACCTCCAGTACCATGATCCACCCCAATATGGGATGCCCCGGGATCTGCAGAGAACAAAGGTTTCCTCCTTTTCCATCACCAGACTCCCATCTGTATAGATACAGTGCAACCAGATCTTTAAAGGGGACCTCCAGCACCATGATCCACCCCAAATGGGATGCCCCGGCATCTGCAGAGCACTAAGGTTTCCTCTTTCTCCATTTACCATCACCGGACTCCCACCTATTCAGATACAGTTCAACCAGACCCTTAAAGCGGACCTCCAGTACCATCATCTACCCGCAAATGGGATGCCCTGGTATGTACTGAGCAAAGATATTCCCTCCTCTTCCATTTACCATCACTGGCATCCCATTTCTAAAGATTAAGTTCAACTTAAAGCGGACCTGCAGTGACATAAGATGGCCCACTCCCATCCCCAATTGGGATGCCTCAGCAAGTGGCGAGTACAGAGGTTTCCCTCTCTTCAACCCAACCAAACTCCTAATGCGGACCTCCAGTAAAATAGGACCGGCGATCTACTGCCCCCCCCCCTTTTCCCAATTGGGATGCCTCATGAAGTGCCCGCAGGTTTCCCCCTTCCATTCACCATAACTGGAATCACATCTGTATATGCAACAAGATCCTTAAAGCGGACCTCCAGTAAAATATGACTAATGCTCTACTACCACCCCTAACCCAATTGGGATGCCCCCTTCTCTATTCATCATCACCGGCATCCCACCTGTATAGATGCAGTGCAACCTAACCCTTAATGCGGACCTCCATTAAAATATTAATTACTCTCTACCACCACCCCCTACACCAATTGGGATGCCCCAGGAAGTGCCCGCAAAGAGGTTCCCCCCTTCCATTCACCATTACTGGAATCCCACCTTAATAGATTTAGTGCAACCAGATCCTTAATGCGGACCTCCAGTAAAATAGGAATGACGCTCTACTACCACCCCCTACACCAATTGGGATGCCCGGGAAGTGCCCGCAAAGAGGTTCCCCCCCTTCCATTCACCATCATTGGAATCCCATCTGAATAGATTTAGTGCAACCAAATCCTTAAAGCAGACCTCGAGTAAAACATAACTGATGGCTCGCTCCCAGCCCCCATCCCAATTGGGATGCCCCGGCATGTGGCAAACGCAGAGGTCAAATCCAAGGCAGACCTCCGGAAAAATATGACCGACGCTCTGCTGCATCCTCCTATCCCAATTGGGATGCCCCGACAAGTGCCCGCCAAGAAGTTTCCCCCCTTCCATTCACCATCATTGGAATCCGATCTGTATACAGTACAACCAGATCTTTAAAGGGGACCTCCAGTACCATGATCCGCCCCAAATGGGATGCCCCGGTATGTACTGAGAAAAGATGTTTCCTCCACTTCCATCAATGGCATTGCATCTCTAAAGATTAAATTCAACTTAAAGCGGACCTCCAGTGACATAACACATGGCCTACTCCCATCCCCAATTGGGATGCCCCAGCAAGTGGCGAGTACAGAGGTTTCCTCTCTTCAACCCAACCAAACCCCTAAAGCGGACCTCCAGTAAAATATGACCGGTGCTCTGCTGCCACCCCCCTATCACAATTGGGATGCCCCGTCAAGTGCGCGCAGGTTTCCCCCTTCCATTCACCATAACTGGAATCACATCTGTATGTGCAACAAGATCCTTAAAGCGGACCTCCAGTAAAATATGAATGACGCTCTACTACCACCCCCTACACCAATTGGGATGCCCCGGCAAGTGCCCGCAAAAGAGGTTTCCATTAACCATCATTGGAATCCCATCTGTATAGATACAGTGCAACCAGACCCTTAAAGCGGACCTCCAGTATCATGATCCACCCGCAAATGGGATGCCCTAGAATGTACTGAGCAAAGATGTTCCCTCCTCTTCCATTTACCATCAGATGAAGTTCAAATTAAAGCGGACCTCCAGTAACATATAACAGATGGTCCGCTCCCATCCCCAATGTGGCATGTGCCACATACAGAGGCTTACCCCTTATCTATTAGCCATCAGTGGCATCCCATCTGTATAGACTCAGTGCAACCAAATCCTTAAAGCGGACCTTCAGTAATTAAGACTGATGCTCTGCTGCCACCCCCTATCAAAATTGGGATACCCCAGCAAAACTGTGGCTTGTATTAAATCCAAGCAAATACGTGAGCGATTAAAGTGGAGCAAAATTGATCTGGAGACTTATTAGCCACAGATTTAAAGAAATCTGTGGTTTTAGAAAACAAATTAATAAGCAAGTGATTAAAGTGGAGCCAAATCGGTTTGGATATTTACGAGCTATTTCTCTATAAGCATCTGCTGCGACAACAGTTCTATACTCCTAGCGATTGGACAATTTCGTGATTTTTTGAATGTGTTCCACTTACGTTAGCGCGGCCTTTTGAAATATTTATTTATTTCATGGTTTGAGAAATATGACCCCAGCTGAAAGAATTTGCAGTGTGCAAGTCCTATAGCGCCCCAATTGAGGTCCGCTTTAAGGCGGCGTTGAGTCACGGTCAGAGGCTGGGGCTGATGGGAACAGCCTCCCTCGTTTCCCGCACGATATAAATGAAGTAAACCTTATGAAATGTTAATGAGGCCGGCTCATGAATTAACGATGACCGGAAGCGCTGAGCGCGTCGGCTTCACAAGAGCCAGCAACCATATGGGAGAGCTGTATCTTACATAGAGGAGAGCGGATGTTGAAGGATTTTTGCACTATAACCACTTACAATCTGTTGAGATGTTCCCTGTCGTACAAGGTAACCCATGGCCACCCACCACCCTTAGGAATTTTTTGGGGGCAGGGGAGGGGCTAAGACTTGAATCAGCCAATCACAGCTGCAGTAGCGCCACCACAGGGGGTTGCTCAAAAAGGAAAGGGAGCAGTCGGATTTAAAGTGGACCAAAACCTAGAATACATTTTTATTTTACTTAAAGGAATAATAATAATATTAATTACAGTTATATAATAATAAGTTTAATATTATAAATTAGTAAAAAAAAATTAGTAAAATTAGTAAAAAAAAAATCCTGGAATTTAGTCCACTTTTAATAATTATAAAATAATTAAATATTATAACACTGTATATAATGACTATAAATCAGTAGTAACAGAAAAAAATAGAAATTTTAATTTATTAAAATGCTAATATTATAAATTAGTAAAAATAATTTGTAAAATTAGTAAAAAAAAAAATCCTGGAATTTAGTCCACTTTAAATAATAATTATAAAATAATTATATATTAAATATTATAATACTGTATATAATGACTATAAAGCAGTAGTAATAGAAAAAAATTGTAATTTTTAATTATCAAAATGCTAATTATTATTTGCACTAATTATTAAAGATTATTATTACTAATTTTTAATCAATATATATAGCATTATAATATCTATTATATAATTATTTCTAATTATTACTACTATTATTATTAATTAATTCAAGTAGACCAAACCCGAAGACCTTTTTACTATTTTTAGTTAAATTTAGTATATTTAGTATTATTAAAATTAAATATTTTAATTTAATATTTTTACCAATCCCGTGTTTTGGTCTGCACCCTTTAAAAAAAAAAAAAAAAAAAAACTCCTTTTTATCCCGTCCTACAGTGCAAGTGTGGGATAAAGATTATTACTAATTATTACTACTAATTTTTAATAAGTATATATTATTATAATATTATAATTATTTCTATTATTATTAATATAATTACTGCTAATTAAAATAGACCAAACCAGAGATCTTTTTACTATTTTTTTTAGTATTATTAAAATTAATTATTTTAATTTAATATTTTTACTAATTCCGGGTCTTGGTCTGTACTGTTGGGGCATCTGGATTTGAGACGCCCCTGTGTGAACCCCATCAGATTGGCCACAAAAAAAAAAATACTCCCCTTTACCCTGTCCTACAGTGCATACACGGGGCTAAAGAATATTACTAATTTTTAATAATTACATTTACAGTATTATAATATTTATCACTTTTACAACTATATTTATAATATACTTATTTCTAATTATTATTATTATTAATAATAATTAAAATAGACCAAACGCAGGATCTTTTTACTATTCTTTTATATTATAATTCATTTTTTTAGGTCATATTTTTACTAATCTCGGGTTTTGGTCCATACCTTTGGGGCATCCCGATTTCAGGTGCCCCACTATGTGAAACCCCCTCAGATTGGCCATAAAAAAACTCCCCTTTACCCTGTCCTACAGCACATGCGTGGGCTAAAGATTATTACTCATTTTATTAATTATATACAGTATTAGTAATAGTAATAATAATTAGAAATAATTATATAATATAAATTATTTAAAAAAAATTAATAAAATAAATTATTTCTAATTGTTATTACTACGATTACTAACCAAACTCAGGATCTTTTTACTATTTTTTTAAAAAAAAAAGATTACATTTTTTTTCTTAATTTAATATTTTTACTTATCCCAGGGTTTTGATCCATACCCTTGGGGCATCCCCATTTCAGGTGCCCCACTATGTGAAACCCCCTCAGATTGGCCATAACAAAACTCCCCTCTACCCTGTCCTACAGCGCATACACGGGCTAAAGAATATTACAAATTTTTAATAATTACATATACAGTACTATAATATTTATTATTTTTACTACTTTATTTATAGTACTTTATATACTTATTTCTAATTATATTAATATTATTATTAATAATAATTAAAATAGACCAAACGTGGGATCTTTTAACTATTCTTTTATATTATTATAATTCATTTTTTATGTCATATTTTTACTAACCTCGGGTTTTGGTCCATACCCTTGGGGCATCCCGATTTCAGGTGCCCCACTATGTGAAACCCCTTCAGATTGGCCATAAAAAAACTCCTTTACCCTGTCCCACAGCACATGCACGGGCTAAAGATTATTATTATTATTAATTTTAATTAATATATATATAATTATCCTAATTATTATTATTACTATTATTTAAAGTAGACCAAACCCAGGATCTTTTTACATTGCCTTTGAACCCGAGGGGGGTCGCTGCAAATCTGGGATGCCCCAGGTGAGGGGTCAGCAGAAGGTTTCAGAAACCAGGGTCGGCGCACGGGGTTTTGTTCCGCTTTAGTGTTTCTGTGCCCCAGTTACAGGGGAGAGTGTAGGTCTGCTTGAAGCTCCGCAGCACTCAGTTACAGCTGTCAATAGGGAATCCCCACAGACTGCCACAGGGAAGGCTCAGCAGGGGATGGGGGACAGGAAGCAGCTGTGTATCTCGGTCTAGGCTCCGCCCACAGGGATTTCTCTCCCCCGACTGACTATTAACAGCTTGGTGAGGTTAAAAAGAAACCACAAAACCGCGGGTATCCCAAAAGGCCGAGCCCCCGCTGGATAAACATGGCGGCCGGCCAAGCCTTGTATGCGCCGGGACGGCAAGACCAACATCCTGCAGCCAATGTGGTTATCGATATCCGAGGGCGCTTCCTCAATCCGGTGTGTGTGCAGTGATGTCATGTCCCCCAGCATAGGAGGAGGGGGCGCGGACACTCCTGGGGGACCAGTCACAGCTAATTGGAAGCGCAAAAGCCATCCGATAAGAATCACCGAGCCGATTGCTCACACGGGGGGATCCGGTAAGTCAAATTCCCGAGTTTTGTCCCGATCCGGGATGCCCCACCAGAATCAAAGTCAATTTGTTAGGCGGTGTTCCACTTCAAAGCGGAACAAAACCCAGGAATTTGACTTACCGAATTGGGATGCCCCACTGTGTGAACCCCCCTCCCAAAAAGCCGCTTTTTACTCTACTGGCACATGCGCAGGCTCTCGTCCAATCAGAGCTGTCTGCTGTGACTACATTGTGGGTTCATTGTCTAGAATAGGCCGCATTCCCGGGGGGGGGGCGCGTGCATGGGGAGGGGAGTGGGGAGTAGAGCAGAAAGCAGGAGAATTTAACCCTTCGCCTGAGCTGTCCCTTTAAAGTGGACCAACACCCAGGATTTTGACTATTCTGGGTTTTGGTCCACTTCGGTGGGGCACCCAGATCGGGGGTGCCCCGCTGTGTGAAACCCCCCAGAACGCCCGGAAACACTCACCTCACCACGCTCCTACGCGGGCGCTCGTCCAATCAGAGCGCTCAGAGCCGCTGTGGTATGCACGTACAAGCGGTGCTGGAGGCCGCGTCTCGCGCTTCCCTCTAACAGGGAGCGCGCCTGTGCCGGCCATTCACAAAAGGCCGGCGCGGGTGCGCGCCCTGCTAGAGGGAAGCGCGAGACGCGGCCTGCGCATGCGCCCTTGGAACGGGGTTAAGGTAAGGTTTCTGGGCTTCCTGGGGGGGTTTCACCCCGCGGGGCATCCCGATTTATTATAGATCCCCGGGCCGATCCCCCCTGGGTGTTGGTCCACTTTAAGAGGAGTTGTGAGCTTTCAATTAATGGAGCCTGTTGATTCAGGAAATTACTTCTCTGGACAAGGATCCGTTTTATTTCGCAACAGTTTGTTTGACCGCCAAGAGCTCCAACCACAGTAACCGAAGCGTATGAATGCCACTAAAGCGGAACAAAACCCTGAAAGATAGGCCTTGGAGCCAGAAATACTGACTGGTCTTCCCCTGGGGCATCCCAAATCGCTGTGTGAACCCCCTGGGTCGCAGCTAAACTCACCTGTGCTCTGGCTCCCCCGGCGATGTAAGCAACCCTGGCCTCATCCCCGGCACCTCTGGGCTGAGCTGCGCTACCTCCCCCAGCCATTTAGATAGGAGCACTCCCCGATTAAAGGGCATCGGGGATGCGGCCGCTCTCACTCCCTGTTGCCAGCCTCTGTTTTTAAATAGAGCCGTATAATAGGTTATAATAGGACTGAGAAAAGATGGACAATGGGGGGAGGGAGGGGGTTCACAAAGCGATGCAAAAAAAAAAAACCCGGGATAGTGAAAATCCTGGGTTTTGCCCTGCTTGAATGGCTGGGCACAAAAGCACACAACAGTGACGGGGAAGTGTGCTTGAGCCAAGACAGTATCGTGGTGAGTAAGGCGAGTTTACCGGCGACCCCGAGGGTTTCACACAGAGGCGCATCCAGATTACGGATACCCCAGCGGGCAGGCGTTTACACACCACACCTGCCATTGCTGCTTTTGAGCCGCTATAATGTAGACCCATTACCAAGATTTCCACCTATCCTGGTGACGTTCTTGCCCATCGAATCGGGATACCCCGCTATGAGAAACCTCCCAGATTGTCCACACAGCTCACCTGTCCACAGTTCCTATGGCGCATGCGCAGGGTCTTGTCCAAACAGCGCCTGTTTGGAGATGTGGCCGCTTCCTATCCAAGCGCTCCAGTCCCCAGCCTAAATGGCTGAGCGTGGGAGTGCGCTAAGCTGCAGGTATGCAGCAATGTCCCATGATCTTGCCATGGGAAAGGTAGGCGATTGTGGGTCCTTGCGGGGCGTCACACAGTGGGGCATCCTGAGTCGAGATGCCCCCGATGCACTTAGTCAGCCAGGAGTCCTTCAGACTTTCATTGGTTCATCCATGTAAAGCAAACCAAAACCCAGCAGGGAGTTTTTGGCGCCAAGGAGCAGAAGGGTTTGGAAGAGGCGCCAAGGAGCAGAAGGGTTTGGAAGAGGCGCCAAGGAGCAGAAGGGTTTGGAAGAGGCGCCAAGGAGCACAAGGGTTTGGAAGAGGCGCCAAGGAGCACAAGGGTTTGGAAGAGGCGCCAAGGAGCACAAGGGTTTGGAAGAGGCGCCAAGGAGCACAAGGGTTTGGAAGAGGCGCCAAGGAGCACAAGGGTTTGGAAGAGGCGCCAAGGAGCACAAAAGGGTTTGGAAGAGGCGCCAAGGAGCACAAGGGTTTGGAAGAGGCGCCAAGGAGCAGAGGGGTTTGGAAGAGGCGCCAAGGAGCAGAAGAGTTTGGAAGAGGCGCCAAGGAGCAGAAGAGCTTGGAAGAGGCGCCAAGGAGCAGAAGAGCTTGGAAGAGGCGCCAAGGAGCAGAAGAGTTTGGAAGAGGCGCCAAGGAGCAGAAGAGCTTGGAAGAGGCGCCAAGGAGCAGAAGAGCTTGGAAGAGGCACCAAGGAGCAGAAGAGCTTGGAAGAGGCACCAAGGAGCAGAAGAGCTTGGAAGAGGCACCAAGGAGCAGAAGGGTTTGGAAGTGGAGAAGGCGCCAAGGAGCAGAAGAGTTTGGTAAAGGCTCCAAGGGGCAGAAGAATTTGGAAGAGGCTTAAAGGAGCAGAAGGGTTTGGAAGAGGCTTAAAGGAGCAGACGGGTTTGGAAGAGGCTTAAAGAGCAGAAGGGTTTGGAAAAGGCACCAAGGAGCATAAGAGCGTGGAAGAGGCACCAAAGAGCAGAAGAGCTTGGAAGAGGCACCAAGGGGCAGAAGGGTTTGGTAAAGGCTCCAAGGGGCACGAGGGTATGGAAGTAGAAGGAGCAGAAGGGTTTGGAAGAGGTGCCAGGGAGCACTAGTGTTTAGAAGAGGCGCCAAGGAGCACAAGGGTTTAGAAGAGGCTCCAAGGAGCACAAGGTTTTAAAAGAGGCTCCAAGGAGCACAAGGTTTTAAAAGAGGCTCCAAGGAGCACAAGGTTTTAAAAGAGGCGCCAAGGAGCACAAGGTTTTAAAAGAGGCGCCAAGGAGCACAAGGTTTTAAAAGAGGCGCCAAGGGGCACAAGGGTTTGGAAGAGGCGCCAAGGAGCACAAGGGTTTGGAAGAGGCGCCAAGGAGCACAAGGGTTTGGAAGAGGCGCCAAGGAGCACAAGGGTTTGGAAGAGGCGCCAAGGAGCACAAGGGTTTGGAAGAGGCGCCAAGGAGCACAAGGGTTTGGAAGAGGCGCCAAGGAGCACAAGGGTTTGGAAGAGGCGCCAAGGAGCACAAGGGTTTGGAAGAGGCGCCAAGGAGCACAAGGGTTTGGAAGAGGCGCCAAGGAGCACAAGGGTTTGGAAGAGGCGCCAAGGAGCACAAGGGTTTGGAAGAGGCGCCAAGGAGCACAAGGGTTTGGAAGAGGCGCCAAGGAGCACAAGGGTTTGGAAGAGGCGCCAAGGAGCACAAGGGTTTGGAAGAGGCGCCAAGGAGCACAAGGGTTTGGAAGAGGCGCCAAGGAGCACAAGGGTTTGGAAGAGGCGCCAAGGAGCACAAGGGTTTGGAAGAGGCGCCAAGGAGCACAAGGGTTTGGAAGAGGCGCCAAGGAGCACAAGGGTTTGGAAGAGGCGCCAAGGAGCACAAGGGTTTGGAAGAGGCGCCAAGGAGCACAAGGGTTTGGAAGAGGCGCCAAGGAGCACAAGGGTTTGGAAGAGGCGCCAAGGAGCACAAGGGTTTGGATAAGGCGCCAAGGAAAAGAATGGTTTGAAAGCGGGCCCAAGGAGCAGAAGGGTTTGGAAGAGGCGCCAAGGAAAAGAATGGTTTGAAAGCGGGCCCAAAGAGCAGAAGGGTTTGGATCAGACCCCAAGGAGCAGAAGGGTTTGGATCAGACCCCAAGGAGCAGAAGGGTTTGGATCAGACCCCAAGGAGCAGAAGAGTTTGGATCAGACCCCAAGGAGCAGAAGAGTTTGGATCAGACCCCAAGGAGCAGAAGAGTTTGGATCAGACCCCAAGGAGCAGAAGGGTATGGAAGTGGAAGAGGCGCCATGGAGCAGAAGAAGAGTTTGGAAGAGGCGCCAAGGAGCAGAAGGGTTTTGGCTTAGGCACCAAGGTGCACATGGGTTTGAAATAGACAAATACTTTTGGCTGAAAAAGGTATGGATTAGGCACAACAACCAAGATCCAAAAAGGTTTGCAGGTCAACCCCGCTCAACCCAAAAAAAGTTCATAAGAGGTCTTCTATGAGCAAGCAAAATGTTTTTGTGGAGGCTGAACACCCTTGACCAAAAAACTGCCAATTTTTGGCTAGTTTCATCAAACAGTCAATACCAACCCCACCCCTGGACAAACGTTTGGCTACCTGGGGACTCGCCTACAGACAGGACTCCTATAGGGCTCATGCGAGCTCCTATTTTTATACCGAAGGTCAGCTTGGTGGCCTAACAATCTTCACAGCGGCCCTTTAAGCAGCGTGGGCATCCCGGTTAATCACTGATCCGGATGCCGGAACACCGGGGACCATGACGGCCTTTACCAACCAACAAACAGATTTAATTAGCCGACCGATAAAGGACAAAGTGTGCGGCGCGGTCAGGGGTAGGCCGGGCATTGCCCCCCCCCGTGCTGTGGCGGTGTTAAGTCGCGCTGAATGGCCGCTTTGTTCCCAGTTGTACATTAGAATAAATGAAGAGGCGACAGATTTCAACCATCCTCTGTTGACACAATAAAGCATTGAGCTCGGCGCCAGGGAGGGAATCCTCACGCCGGCCATGCCCCACCGCCTCCATGTCAAAGGGGGAACTCCGCTCGTGGACTTATTAAGATCACTTAGAGGAAGATATTTCTAGTTACATAAGTTTCTATGCAAGGGGCATCCCAAGTTAGGTCCCAATAATTAGGGGGAAAAAACGACCCATAAAAACCTCCTCTATTTCACCTAATAAATGGCGTGACAGTAGGGCCCCTTAAAAAAGCGTACCTGCAGATTTTGGGGCATCCCAAAACAGCAGCTCAAATGTCACACCAGCCAGCCCTGGAGTCTAAAAGACAACAGGGCCAGCTAATAGCCTGCCCCTGGGGATTTCAGAATAGGGAAGCCCCACTGTCACTAGGCAAGCTTGAAGTCAGCCAATCAGCGATCTCATAAATGTGTGGGCGTGGCCTTGCTAGTGGTAAAAACTTCTCTTTTAAAGCGGCCACCACCGAGCAGGCCGAAGTGCTCGAGCGATGGGTGCGGGTGGGGGGGAAAAGGCTTTAATGTGGACCAAAACCCACTGTCATCGGCCTAGGAATCTATAAGATTCCCGGGCCGATCGATCCCCCCCCCACCCCGGGTCATCCAATATCGGGATGCCCCGCTGTGTGAAACCCCCCAGGTCGCCCTGTTCACTTACCTGGTTTCCTGGTCCAACAGCACATGCGCGAGCCGCCGCTGCATCCCCGCTATCCCTCTAGCAGGGCGCGTGCCCGCGGCAGGCATTTGTAAATGGCCGGCGTGGGTGCGCTCCCTGTTAGAGGGAAGCGGAAGATGAAGCCGCTGGCGGCTGACGACGTGACGTCAGAGCATCCGAGTGCGCTGATTGGATGAGCGGCTGCGCATGCGCCATAGGACCTGGAAGAGGTGAGTTGGCTTCAGAGATCTGAGGGGGGGGGGGGTTACCCGATCGGGGTGCCCGGAGGAAAAGGACCAAAACCCAGGATAGTCAAAAATCTGGGTTTTGGTCCACTTTAACCAATTCCTGTCGGTTTAAACTTAAAGCTGCCATAAAAACAAACTTTAAAAAAAAAAAAGACGTAAAGTGGACCTCCAGTATGCTCAATCTTCAGGCCGTGGGATGCCCGCTGCATTAAGAGCAGATGCCCTGCTAGAGGGATAGCGGGGATACGACCGCGGCTCGCGCATGCGCCGTTGGACCGTAAAGAAGGTAAGTGTATGGGGTGACCTGGGGGGTTTCACACAGCGGGGCATCCCGATATTGGATGTCCCTAGGGGAGGCAATCGATTGATTCCCAGGCCGATGGCCGTGGGGTTTTGGTCCGTTTTAAGTCGCCTGTTTATAAAAATGACTCAGAACCGCAGTGGGACACCTTGAGCGGCACTGGGGAGCGCGCACATTCACCGTGGGGGGGCACACACGGGACACCGCTGTGCTTCTTACACCAATCACGTTGGCTGCTGTAAATAAATCGGAAAATAAGGCAACGCCTGAGCTCATTAGCATAATAAGGCGCCGCCTGAGCTCATTAGCATAATGATCCCTAAGCCCCTCCGATCTAATGGCATTAAGAGTGGAGCAGGCTGGGGTCCCATATGGCCGATGCAAAGCCGATAACCAGATCCAATGCCAACAGGTCGTAATAAATCAAGGCAACTGGACTCACTGGACGGGCGTTTTCGATGCTCATACAACTGGCTCTCTCTATATTGTATTACGACTTATCTAGCGAAACGCGTCGCCTGTTAGGTGGATATAAAAAGAAAATATATGAGGGGGACGATTCAGCACCGTGATCATTTCTTTTCCTCCCTTTGTTGGTGAGAGAAAAAAAAAAAATGTATCATGCCGATTCGGGATGCCCCACTGTGTGTATTTTTCCAGGACACCCGATACACTCACTTTCCTGTTACTCCCACGGCGCAGGCTCAAGCCGATAGCGAGCGCACCGATTGGCCCCGCTCAGCCAATCAGCGCGCTCGCTTTCTCATGGCTCTGATGACGGCTAAGCGGCACCGAAGGGAGACGAGTGTGCCGCATCCCCCGCTCACCTTCTTACACAGTTGGGCATCCCAATTCGGGAAGCACTCGAAGTTCTTCTTTAAAGCAGACCTTCACTCTGAATATGAATCTTATATGTTTCCCACACCCTGTACATACAGATTGCCCACATTAATCCGGACCTTCACCCTGAATAAGAGCCTATCTTATATGTTTCCCACACCCCGTACATACAGATTGCTCACATTAATCCGGACCTTCACCCTGAATAAGAGCCTATATTATATGTTTCCCACATTAATCCGGACCTTCACCCTGAATAAGAGCCTATCTTATATGTTTCCCACACCCCGTACATACAGATTGCTCACATTAATCCGGACCTTCACCCTGAATAAGAGCCTATATTATATGTTTCCCACATTAATCCGGACCTTCACCCTGAATAAGAGCCTATCTTATATGTTTCCCACACCCCGTACATACAGATTGCTCACATTAATCCGGACCTTCACCCTGAATAAGAGCCTATATTATATGTTTCCCACATTAATCCGGACCTTCACCCTGAATAAGAGCCTATCTTATATGTTTCCCACACCCTGTACATACAGATTGCTCATATTAATCCGGACCTTCACTCTGAATAAGAGCCTATCTTATATGTTTCCCACACCCTGTACATACAGATTGCTCACATTAATCCGGACCTTCACCCTGAATAAGAGCCTATCTTATATGTTTCCCACACCCTGTACATACAGATTGCTCACATTAATCCGGACCTTCACCCTGAATAAGAGCCTATCTTATATGTTTCCCACACCCTGTACTTACAGATTGCCCACATTAATCCGGACCTTCACCCTGAATAAGAGCCTATCTTATATGTTTCCCACACCCCGTACATACAGATTGCTCACATTAATCCGGACCTTCACCCTGAATAAGAGCCTATATTATATGTTTCCCACATTAATCCGGACCTTCACCCTGAATAAGAGCCTATCTTATATGTTTCCCACACCCCGTACATACAGATTGCTCACATTAATCCGGACCTTCACCCTGAATAAGAGCCTATATTATATGTTTCCCACATTAATCCGGACCTTCACCCTGAATAAGAGCCTATCTTATATGTTTCCCACACCCCGTACATACAGATTGCTCACATTAATCCGGACCTTCACCCTGAATAAGAGCCTATATTATATGTTTCCCACATTAATCCGGACCTTCACCCTGAATAAGAGCCTATCTTATATGTTTCCCACACCCTGTACATACAGATTGCTCATATTAATCCGGACCTTCACTCTGAATAAGAGCCTATCTTATATGTTTCCCACACCCTGTACATACAGATTGCTCACATTAATCCGGACCTTCACCCTGAATAAGAGCCTATCTTATATGTTTCCCACACCCTGTACATACAGATTGCTCACATTAATCCGGACCTTCACCCTGAATAAGAGCCTATCTTATATGTTTCCCACACCCTGTACTTACAGATTGCTCACATTAATCCGGACCTTCACCCTGAATAAGAGCCTATCTTATATGTTTCCCACACCCTGTACATACAGATTGCTCACATTAATCCGGACCCTCACCCTGAATAAGAGCCTATCTTATATGTTTCCCACACCCTGTACATACAGATTGCTCACATTAATCCGGACCTTCACCCTGAATAAGAGCCTATCTTATATGTTTCCCACACCCTGTACATACAGATTGCTCACATTAATCCGGACCTTCACCCTGAATAAGAGCCTATCTTATATGTTTCCCACACCCTGTACATACAGATTGCCCACATTAAAAATCATCCTACCGGCACCTAGTGCATGTTATGATCCTTTAAACATCCAAGATGGCAGCGCATGGAGCATCAGGCTGCCTGCAAACAGGAAGTGCCTTCTGACTGTGCATTCTGGGATTGCTGACCTTTTCCTGACCCCAGCTCTGCTCCGCCTGAGCAAAGCACAGCTATAACCCCGCCCCCTGCACTTTATCCCACTCTCCTCTCCTCAGTATGTGACGCTTCTGAGTCAAGATGGCGGCGCCCGTATCCTAAAGTCCTGAACAGAGTAGCAGCCCAGTGGGGGGAAAAATAATAACTAACTAAAAACTTAAAATATACGAAATATACAAATTTTAGATGTTGGGGAATCATTTTTTAAGGGTTTGGACTTTTCAATAAATCATGGTGAAGGTCCGGTTTAAAGCAGAACAAAACTCACCAGAGGCCGCCATGGAATCCCGGGCTCTCGTCCAATGAGAGCCGTCTGTTGTGTCTACATCATTCGGCAGGTGACTCTCATTGCCGCCCCAGTTATTCAGAGAGGCTGGGGCAGGGGCGCGCACACGGCATCCCGCGCTCCCTATTGATTAGAATAAGGGCCGTCCGCCGAATGACGTCATAGCAGGCGGCTCTCATTGGACGAGAGCCCGTGCATGTGCGGTTGGAGAGTGGCAAGGTGAGTATTTTTGAGGCTTCCTGGGGATTCCCCGGTAGCACAGAACAAAAACCCGGGAAGTCGCAATACGTTACACCTTTAGCCGGGGGCGCGCGCCAGGTATGTGGAGAGCCCGCACATGCGCCATTGGAAAGGTGAGTGTTTACGGATTCCCGGGTGGGGGTGTTTCACACAGAGTTTGGTGGGAAACCAGCGACTGGCCCCGGAATCTTTTATATTCTGCTGGTGGGTTTTGTTCTGCTTTAAGGTTGCTAGTTCTCAAAGACTCAGTTTGGGACGAGACCCCGCACATGCACCGTCGGAAAGGTGAGTGTTTACAGATGCCCGGGGGGGGGGGGGGGGTGTGTGTATCACACAGAGGGGCATCCCGATTTGAGATGCCCCAGGCAGGGGGTGGCGGGAGACCCAGCAGCCGGCCCTATTTTATATATTCTGTTAGTGGGTTTTGTTCTGCTTTAAGGTTGCTGGTCCTCCTTAAAGACTCTGTTTGGGACGAGAGCCCGCACATGCGCATTGGAAAGGTTAGTGTTTACGGGTGCCCGGGCGGTTTTCCACATCAGGGCATATCGAGTGGCCGCCCTGGATTCTTTTATATTCTCTGGTGGGTTTTGTTCTGCTTTGAGGTTGCTGGTCCTCAGTTTGGGAGGAGAGCCCGCACATGCGCCATCAGAATGGTGAGGGTTTACCGTTGCCCGGGGGCTCACACAGCAGGGCATATCGATTCGGGATGCCCCGGGTGGGGGGGGGGGGGGGGGGGGAAACCATCGACCGGCCCTGGAATCTTATATTCCGCTGGTGGGTTTTGTTCTGCTTTAAAGCTGCTGGTCCACCTTAAAGACTCCAGGGGTGGGCGTTTCCAGCATTGCCCCGTCCCCCTCAATTCCCCCCTAGAGAATCCGTAATAGGGCCTCAGGACTGATGGGGGGATAGGAAACAGCTGCACGCTCCTCATGCATGTGCCATACCTTCTTCACTGCAGCGTGCAGTTTTTCCCTGACCCCCATCATACAGCGAAAGGCGAATATCTCCTACAGCAGCAGCAGCAGGTGGGTTCGGATCCTGGGCCAAAGATGCCAGAGGAGGGGGGTTTAGGTCTGCTTTAATCGCACCTTTTCCTAGGCCACCAATAGGGGGTTAATGATTTGCATATTACTGACCTCATTAGAATATTATTAGCAGAGTATGTAACGGTGCCGACTGAGCCAAGGAATAAGCTCGTGCCCCACGTCATGTGACCTGCGTGCAGCAACTGTCTATTTTCCCATCCCCCCACATCAGCCGAGAACACTCACCTCCCAGAGAAAGGCCGGGCTCCTTCCTTCCTGTACCAATAGGGTGTTGTTAAAGTGGATCTAAATCTATTTGGGGGGGGGGGGGCAAAACTGGCCTATTCCACCTGATATGCTATCAGCTGATGCAGTCGTTTCCTGTCCCAGGGCTCAAGGGTGGGTTAGTGTCTGTGCGGACCAGGCGCACAGTTGCCTTAGTTGCTTTAGCTCCACTTTAAAGTGACTATCCTGGGATTTGGGATGCCCCGCTGTGTGAAACCCCCCAGATCGCCCATGCCAACTCACCTCTTCCTGGTCCTACGGCGAATGCGCGGCCGCTCGTCCAATCAGCACGCTCGGAGCCGCTAACGTCACATCATCTAAGCTTCATCTAAGGCCAGTGGCTCCGAGTGCGCTGGCGGACGCATCCCCCGCTTCCATCTAATGGAGCGTGCCCGCGCCGGCCGTTCAGTCGCGCATACGCCGTTGGAAACAAGGTAAGCGTATGGTGCGATCATGGTGGGTTTTGGTCCACTTTAATGTAGACCCAGCTCCATCTAATCCCCAAAAGGTATTATGGGTACACCTGGATTCCCCATAGATTTGGGTTCAGATGTAAAAGACATTTT